>VXAX01002638.1:645083-769504 GCA_013399835.1 Leptocoma aspasia
TAGTGTTGTTCACACTACTGGGACCAAAATATTAAGAACAGAATCATTGCAAAGGCAAATCAATTTCTGCCCTCCATGCTTTTTCTCCATTCAAAATTTACTCTCACTTCACAGGCTTCTCATCCTATGAATATGTTTCAAGAAGCTGATAAAGAACTTTCTAATTGTTTACCTGAAATCACTCCAAGCAGGCAAGCATAATTAATCTTAATGCAAGTCAGCAATTCAGAAAGGAAATTATCCTGTTACACCTATTGCTGACTGTGTGTTCTTACGTGTTCTTTGCTTCCGTGTACTGAATGGAAAAATGGCCAATTAAAAGGAAAAAGGAAAAAAAAAAAGAAAAAAAAGTTCCCAATCCACACCAAAGGCATTCCAAGGACATTGGGTGATTTGAGAAGAACATCAGAGCAAAAAAAAAAAAAAAAGAGCAACATACTTTTCGGAAGATCTTTATTGTC
Organism: Leptocoma aspasia; assembly: GCA_013399835.1. Classification (NCBI taxonomy): domain Eukaryota; kingdom Metazoa; phylum Chordata; class Aves; order Passeriformes; family Nectariniidae; genus Leptocoma; species Leptocoma aspasia. The sequence goes on from VXAX01002638.1 coordinate 645,545, forward strand.
TACAGTAAATTTTTTGGCTGCTTAGCACCTATTGTCACTTTACCTTGGTCAGGCACACAAGGCAGAGAAACCAGCACAATTCTAATTCCATTCACAGAGAGGAACAGAGCCCTCACTTCCAAAACAAATCCATGCTGTGGCTGGGGCATGAACTTCTTGCAAAGGCCAGCACTGGAAATCAATCAGTTCCTCAAAAGGAGAGATAAACTTTTGACCTCCATAGGTCTTCTTACAGGAATACAGAATTTATAACACTGAACTAAAACATATTTATGGCACGAGTGAAGTGTAAAAATGCCACAAAAGTGCAAAGAGGAAGCAGCACAGTTCTGTTTACTAAGAGCCATGGGTCCAGTGTAGCAACTTACTGATGTTCTACCTTCAACTTGTAATTATGAAAGGTACACCTCCCTACTCATGCTTCCTTCTTCCCCTGTATGTTTAAGGCACACATGCTCACACAAGCACTACTCAGTGTAATGCCAGTACACAGAAATTCAAGTTACCTCTCCCTCTCAGGATTGCTGTGTTAGGGCAGGGGCTTGCCACAGCAAAATGAACAAACACAATTCAATAACAACCTATGCTACTTTTTGGCTGCACAACAGCAACTTTTTAACCACAGCTCTCTGACTAGTGTGTAAAAATCCTAAACATCTGAAAATAATTTAGTTATTATAGTAATTGTTATTATATAATTATATAATATTATTATATAATTATATTAACTGTTAATTGTAAATAAAACTAACTCAAAAGTATAATACTCTCTTCCCCTCCTGCTCAGGGGTATCTGAGGTTTTACAAAAGATTTTGTGAATGCAAGTGGGATTGATTCTTCAGAAGTGTAACCCTTCAACTGTTAGCCAACAGCTAAATTTAAGTTATAATCCAAAGGTTTACTGGAATATAAAGACTGTCAATACTTTAAAAGTTTTCTTTTTTTCACATGCACTAGGAAATGCGTCCAGTTGTGAGCAGCTCAAGGGCATCATTTGATCAGTTCCACAGGCAAACTCCACTTGCATTGCTAGAATAGTCTTTCTATATAAAAATTCTCACAGAAAGAAATCCTACCCTTCACCAACATACAATACAGGCAACTTGCAAAAATGAGCTAGAATCAGAAGGATAATGGGCACAATTGTCTTTCAGTAATAGTTACTGATGCAAAGCACGTTTTTATTACCACACAGATTTCCTGTNACAAAAGATTTTGTGAATGCAAGTGGGATTGATTCTTCAGAAGTGTAACCCTTCAACTGTTAGCCAACAGCTAAATTTAAGTTATAATCCAAAGGTTTACTGGAATATAAAGACTGTCAATACTTTAAAAGTTTTCTTTTTTTCACATGCACTAGGAAATGCGTCCAGTTGTGAGCAGCTCAAGGGCATCATTTGATCAGTTCCACAGGCAAACTCCACTTGCATTGCTAGAATAGTCTTTCTATATAAAAATTCTCACAGAAAGAAATCCTACCCTTCACCAACATACAATACAGGCAACTTGCAAAAATGAGCTAGAATCAGAAGGATAATGGGCACAATTGTCTTTCAGTAATAGTTACTGATGCAAAGCACGTTTTTATTACCACACAGATTTCCTGTGTTAAAAAAAAAAAATTGACAAGTTTTTCTAAGGCATACAAATGTTTAAATAAACATAACCATGTCTGTCATATGCTTGGAGACTACAGTACAGGTACAAGGGGAGAAAACATTTGACTGTGCTTCTAAGGCTAAATATCAAAATCCACATTATAAGAATTTGCCTTGTACTTTTAGCACTAATCTAGCTATGCTATATATGTTCTCACACAAAAAGTAGATAACACCATGCTCATTATGTTTAGATCAGAATTAACTGTCATGGTCTAACATTACTGTATGCAAAGGCAATTCAGTATTGCACCAAAATTTGACCTTTTTTTTTAAGGAAAAGAAAAAGATAAAGAAGTCATTGACTTCCCAATAACTCACCACCCATGGGAAGCCACCACAGTTTGAAACAGAATAAATTTCAGGGCAAATTTTTGCACTGCTAGGAAAAGGTGTGACATTTGGTTCAGAGATAATCTGAGTCAAAGTCCCAACTACATGCCGGTCCTCCTGCATGCAGATAGCTATGCTTTTGTCATGCTTCCAAACTCTCCTCTGCTAATTAAAAGGAAATCTCACTTGCTATCATAGGTAACACATTCTTAGATTATGTCTTCACATGCCTTGAGCCTGTATCACCACTCTCACGAGCTCTTATCTTACCTGCCCTGTTTCAATTCCACATGGAATTGCCTCACCTGGACATGCCCTTCAGGATCACCTTAGACACGAATTTTTTGGCCACATGGTTTAACATGCAAAGCATTCTTATCATACCATCACTGAGTCCTTGATTGAGAGATACCTATTTGTACTAATTGCAAGTCTTACAGTCAATGCCTACATTGTATGTAAGGGAAGATGGATTCCCAAAGCCCCTCAGTGTTCATAATTCTAACTTCAGCTGGTGAATGCTTCCTTACCATCACAGCATTTCCACAGTTAAAGCTGACTCTTTAAAATGTACTGGTATGTGTATACATGTATTACAATGGAGTGATATTAAGCCAGAAGCACTTATTGTACACATTCACAAGTGCATTCAAAACTGTTCTTTTAATTCACTAGAATCACAGAATTGTTAAGGCTGGAAAAGACCTTCAAGATCAGCAAGTCCAACTTGTGACTGAACACCACCATGTCAACTAAACCATAGCACCAAGTGCCACATCCAGCCATTTCTGGAACATTCCCATGGATGGTGACTCCACCCCTTCCCTGGGCAGCCCATGCCAATGCTTAACCACCTCTTCAGTGAAGAAATTCTTCCTGATGTCCAGTCTGAACCTCCCCTGGCACTAAATAGCTTTAGGCCATGTCCTCTGTTTTTGTTTGCTTGGAAGAAGAGGCCAACCCCCACCTGGTTACAAGCTCCTTTCAGGCAGTTGTAGAGAGTGATAAGGTCTCCCTTGAGCCTCCTTTTCTCCAGGCTACACACCCCCAGATCCCTCAGCCACCCCTCACAGGACTCAGTCTCTAAACTCTTCACCAGCTTCACTCTCCTTTTCTGGACATGCTCCAGAACTTCAACGTCCTTCTTGCGAGGGGCCCAGAACTGGACCCAAGACTTGTGGTGCAGCCTCAGCAACTTGATCCAGGTCTACTTGACCTGCTACCCATGACACAATGAAGTCCTAGCTCTACTTCCCAAATAAATTAGTAAGATCAGGAAAAGGGACTGTTTCTTGTAAGCTGTTTGCATGAGGTTTTAAAGATTCAGACATTCTTACAGAGCAGCCATACCAGCATCTACTTACAAGTCTTTATTTGGCCACTATACTGTATTGCAAAAAGGACTGAAAAACATTCCTGAATTTCTAGGTCACTCATACCCCCAAACTGACCGGAGCAGACCTTTGTAGTCTCTTCTGGAAGCACCCCAAGGTTGTTTGTCTTTACTCAATACTATCAGAGCATTAGACGTGCAACCAAAATGTACCAAAAGTATAGGCATCCGCTGTTGTGTACTGCATTACCTGAAAACACACCAAAAGCACTATGCTGCCAACAGCCTTCCTTGATGCCCTCTTTCCTGGTGCTTATTCTGATGTGGATACAGCACATGATTATTTTGTTGGGGTGGCAGCTACTTAGTATAAAACTGACCTATCCCATTAGGCTGAGAAGAGACCGTAAGTAAGGTAACAGTGCCAAGCCAGCATGTCTGAGTAGAAGAGTCTCAGAGTTTGTCTGTAAACCAAAATATAGTTATAAAATTGTTACCAAAAAGGATTACTGGAACAAGAGGTCAAAAAAGCCTTGTTCTCAGCAGCACATAACAAACACCACAAACATACCAACTACACTAAATATGCCATGGGAGAAAGAGAGAGAAAGAACACATCTCTCTCATGTCTGAGGGAAAATACTGCTCACAGTAACATCAGATCAGGATGTTGAGAGCTGCATCTTTAAAAAGTCAAGTATGCTACTCAAACATTATAGAGCTAAACAAGATTCCCATCAGACTAATTAAAATTTGGAGATCTTTTGCAATGAAACTCTCTGCAGACATCAAAAAGCAGCATCTATATATAATAAATAAAGATATGCAAGGGAGGAACAGCAGCACTTGTGAATTAATTCTTTGTTAAAAAGAAGTCTTAAAATGATGTATATCAAAGTAATCTTAATAATCCTTCAATGTACAGTTTAACAGAGAAACTGATGCTTCAGATGGTACTGAGAGTCTGTAAATCTGAAGACTTAAGCTTGACAGGCATCACTGCACCATTATAATCTTTCTGAAGAGAAAACATAGCTATAGATTTCCAAACTCAGTTTCATGCCAGGATCAAATAAAACCACATCAGCAGCAGTTTCTCCAATTTTGGTTCTCTTGGCTTCAGATTCTATGAAGGTTTGTATCCCATTTAGGGGAATAAAACCCAAAAAATAAAACAAAAACAATTCAAAGCCAAAACCCTTACAGAGGACAATCCAGTTTTTACCAGCACCACCATATAGTTTAGACACAGTAAAGAAGAAAAAAAAGATACTATGTACATAAAGCTAAGTTTCTTCCACGGGCTTTTTGCACACATTTTTCATCATTCTAATAGGATTCACTTCTTTTTCAAAGCACGTATCATCAATCACCATGGGTCAAGAAACAGACTAAAACAGCTGTTAGCATAAGTCAATTGAAAACATTTGTTTTGATTGAGACAGATAAGAGGAAAAAGCATCTGGATGTTCCATGACTTTCACCAGTGCCATCCTCACATCAATGTCTCACTGGTACAATCTTGCCCTCTACAATTATTTATACTTCACCTTATGGATTGTAAGTTTTTCTGTATTTCCTTTCCCCCTTTGACGTTCCACGTTCATTAAAGCAGAGCCAGAGAAAAAGAAACAAATTACAGCATTAGGTCTTAATTCTTAGTATAGTTTCAGATCAGGTGGACTCTTGTACACACATACCCCAGCAGAAGTAAAGCACCACAGACAATGTGAAAACCATAATTTGACCAACCAATATTTTTTCTAAAACGTTTACTTCTAGAAATTATGATATAAAACCAGCACAGGGCAGAGACATGGGTCTATACTGCATGACCTAACACTATTATCTTATTGGTGTATGAGAGATCTCTTTGGATGGATAATTTATTATCACTACCTCTTCTCTCTGAAAATGAAAACAAAACTAAAACCTCATGCTTCCCTACTCAGATGAGGCCCTAGATCCTTCTTACTGCTGTACGGGAGAATAAAAACTCTGTTGTACTAAAGGAAAATGCAACTATAAGCTCTCGCACAGCATCAGTTTCACATTGATCAACAGAAAATACCTAGGCAGAGAGGGCACTGGCAGACTCTGAAGTTGCATTCAGTTCAATCAGAAGTAATAGGGTGGCATACAAAATTACACCATCAGTTTTATGCATTTTTTCTTCTTATCGTCATTGTACGAGATATGTTAATGCTAATCACAAAACCAAACAGCCCCGGGAAGAGGAAAATCAGACTGAAATAAAAATCTCCAAGAACCATCAAGTATGCCTTAGCCTTTCTGCGTTACAAGAAACCACACGCCCCAACCTGGCAAACTCCTATACTGGCAGGCTGGCCTTATGCACCACGTCCCAGCAGACAGTGGGCACCTGCCAGCACCTATGCATTTGTGCACACGGAGCAATTCAACCATGCCGAGTTACTACCAACACCCTTGTGCAACAGAAAGGTTCACATGACCTTGCTAATAGTTCCTCAAAGACCAGAGAAAGCAACACAGTAATCACTTTGTCAGGGCACACTTCTCCCGTCAGGGCCTTCTCCCGTCACCCGGGCCCCGAAGTTGCCGAGACCTCTACTTTCCTTTGGCATCCAGAGCAAACGCCAAAGGAGCCTTTCGGTGATTCGGCGAGTGACGCAAGGAGAAAGAAATTATCAATGTTAATTAACCTGTTGAAACAGAAGTCCGACCCCAAACTCAGCACACACACACAGGGTCACGCGGGTGACAGCCCTACGCAGGAATACCTGGCACTCCGTTAGGCGTCACACTTGGCAGGAAAAGCCTTCCGGAAAATAAAAGCGCGTATCCCATGCTCTCACCTCGGCACCCGCCCGCTCACACAGCCCTGCGCGAAGCCTGCGTCCTCTCTCTCCCAGAAGTTTGCGACCAACGCTGCCCAAGGGTCGCCCTACAAACCAACAGCGGAAAAGCCGAGCCAAAAAGATAAAGGGGATTAGACGGGCATTACTTCCACTGACCTATATACTGCCCTCAGCCCGCGGCGGCCCTGCGGCAGACGGCAGCTGCTCGGCCGGGGGTGACACCGGCCTGACAGCCCGCCCCGCCTGCCGACGAGGCCGAGCGGCGGCGCGACACCCCCGAAACCCGGTGCGAGGCCCGTCCCAGCCACCGCCGCCCCCTCACGGCTCCCGCCCCAGCGGGACCAGCCCCTACCTGGCGAGGGTGGCGGCGGAAAGTTTCTCCGGGGAGGGGCCAGGCGGGCTCCACTCCCTCTCCGCCGAAACCACCGGCTCGGGGAAAAGAAGGAAGACAGGAAAGAGGGAGGGAGGGAGGGAGGGAGGTAGCCACCAGGTAAATCGCCGTACACGACGGGACAGCGGGGCCGTCGTTAATCCCTCGGACGCGAGCGCCCTCACGCCCGCCCGCCCCGAAGCCTCCGTCCCCTCAGGGCCGGCATCTCGCCCCGCGCCCCCTCCTCGCTCCCTCACAGCGGGCGGCCCCAGCTCGGCACCGGCCGCCGAGTTTGTGTAAGTGGGGCCGAGCCGTGAGTCAGAGCGGCGGGGAGGAGCCGCGACCTGCCGGGGGAGGCCCGGCCCAAGGCGGCCCTTGCCGGGCGGGCGTCCGCCGAGAGACGGTGCGGGGGATAGAGCCCGACTTTGGAAACGATAACCCTGTAATTAAGAAAGCTTCCTGCCATCTCTGCCTGCCTACATGGAAAACCCGCAAGCCATTTTAAATCCATCCCCATCTTACAAATGAAAATTAGAGGTAGTTCCCTAGTGATACAAGCTGCAAGGTGATCAGTGGGCTGGAGCACTTCTCCTCTGAAGAGAAGCTGAGGGAGCTGAGGTTGTTCAGCCTGGAGAAGAGAAGGCTCTGGGGAGACCTTGTTGTGGCCTTCCAGTACTTGGGAGCATCTCTCATGAGGAGAGACTGCAGGAGCTGGGCCTGTTTAGTCCAGAGAAGAAAAGACTGGGAGAAAACCTCATAAATACATACAAATATGTCAAAGGCGGGTGCCAAGGGGGTAGTGCCAGACTCTTTTCAGTGGTGTGCAGCGACAGGACAAGGAGCAGTGGGCATAAACTAAAACACAAGAAGTTTCACCTCAGCATGAGGAGGAACTTCTTTATGTTGAGGGTAGCAGAGCACTGGAACAGAGGTCATGGAGTCTCCATCCCTGGAGATGTTCAAAACCCATCTGGAAATGTTCCTGTGTCATCTGCTGGAGGTGAACCTTGGCAGGAGAGTTGGACTAGATTATCTCCAGAGGCTCTTTCCAACCCTATCAACTCTGTTGATAGGGTTGGAAAGTATCATACTTGAAGTATCACAGCTACTTGAGTATGAGCCTACTTGAAGTAGGCTCATAAAAAAGAGCGAGAGGGACCTTTTTTATGGACACATAATGATAGGACAAGTGTTAATGGTTTTAAACTAAAAGAAGAGTGCTTTAGATGAGATGTTAGGAAAAAATCCATATTCAGAGGGCAGTAAGGCACTGCAACAGGTTGCTCTCAGCTCTGGATGTTCCATCCATGGAAGTGTTCAAGGCTAAGTTGGATGTGGCTTTGATCAACCTGGTCTAGTGGGTGGCATCCCTACCCATGGCAAGAGGTTGGAACTGGATAATCTTTAAGGTTTCTTCCAACCCAAACCTTTCTGTGAATCTGTGATACGATATAGTTCTTATTTTTAAATACCTCACTGTAACTGTGATAGACTGCTGTGGTGAATGGTTAAGCATAGTTCAATGTGCCACTATGTTTTCTTCTCTTTTCCATTTTGTTTTGGTTTGGTTTGGTTTGGTTTTGGGTTTGGTTTTTTTGTTGTTGTTTTGTTTTGTTTTTTTTAAGGCTTCAGATAAATTAATTAGACTGTAAGTGTTCTTATTATGGTCTCACTAAAGACTCAAAATAGGAATAGATGCTGGCCTATTAGGGTAACAGCTCATTTAAAGAAATGTATATTATAATCTACCAAGTGTAACAGTGTTGTCTCTGAGCTCAGGAAGCATTCTTTCCAAAGCTCTATGTAATTAAAGGATAATTTACTGAGATTTCTAACTAACTAGACTCACAGAAACTAACTCACACCTAGGTATGCCAGAGTTAAGGTTTCCCAACCCAAGATAAAATCGTCATCCAAAAATCCACTAAGAAATAAAACTGATTTAACATAACTAAGGTTCCTTCACTCCTCCACTTAGGAAGACTGGAAGAATCATTGGTTCTTGTACTATATCTTGGCACACATTGAAACTAAATCTAAACTTTAAGGAGCAGGGAGTACTGCCATTTCTAAGGACTGTAATTCCTGCCTCACATGCTGTTGTTTATTGGTTTTGGAACTGCAAGATTAAATAGTAAGGCCATATAATTCTTTATTGAAAATGCTATGGCAGAGGTGCTTGGTGCTCAGCAGAGCTAGTAACATCACCCCCTCATAGTCTGAATCCAGAATCTATTGCCTAGATGTCTGAGCATGCATGTCTCTCTTTGGAGAGCTGTTTTCCAACATTAGATCTGGTATTTCTTTACATAAAATCACGAAGCAGCTTCCAAGTGCTGCTAGTGAGCCTGGGTGCAGAGACGGATGGCATTTGGCTGCTGTCTAGGACAGCGGAGCAGAAGCCAGCTTAGGAATTTGGTAGAATTGTCTAGAGGACTTCAGGAAAAACTGAGAGGATACTTGTGTTTAAATTGTTTGGTCTCAGAAGCACGGGAACCATCAGCCAGCACACGGAGGAAAGATGCCCTTTGTGTGAAACCTCTCATCGTAAGCAGATCGTTAAGGAGTGAGCCTCTGAAGCACTGCCTCTTGCAGATGCCGGTAAAATCTATTTTGCTTCTTTCTATTGCTGCTCTAAGCATTTTAAAAGCATTCCATAATTATTTTTGCTGTGGTAATTAGGTTGAATCCAAGATAGCCGTCCTTTTACATCCCTATCTCTTAATCATTTGATAAGCTGTTCTATCACACAGAGTTAGAAGAGATGGAAGTGTAAAGATGGCTTATCACAAGCTCACACTAATCCTCCTACTCACCCTCTTTGTTCTGAAGGCATTCTTAGCTACTGAGAAATACTTCACCCAAGTGTAAGACTTAGAGGCATAGCAGGTGAACCCAAACACAACTGACTGACAGCATAATTGCAAGTAGTAAAGGTAACATGAGATTTCATGACCAGCACTTGCCAGTCTTGAATGTTGTGTCCTTGATACAATTGTGCAGTACCTCTAGTGAAGTTACTAATAATCACAACTAACTTTGTATTTACACTACTTAGAGAACACAACAACATTTATGCTTATACTTTTGGTCACAAGTTTTACTCCACAGAAAAATCAGACTTTCTAATGAAATTCCAGAAATTTCTATGACCCAGGGCATGCCTGCAGCATCAGAAAGATATTTTCTGTTGCAGACAAAAAACTACCAGGTGTATCTACATAGGGAAACCAGACAGCTTTTAGAAGAGCTCTTTTACAGTAGATTTCTATGCCATTTTTTCATGTTACATATTTTATCCATTTGTCCATAAAGAAGTGTACTTTATGCAAAGAATTGAATTACACTCTACAATTACTAGTTACAGGTGTACTACAAAGAGAAAATCCCTAAGATAGAAATAGTTTCATTTAAGGAAACCAAAGTTACAGTCAACAAACCAGAATGCTCACTGTAAGTTAAATGGGGCAGGTCAGAGTGACCACTGAACTGCCCCATTTAACACAGATTTTCCTTAGATTTGATCTAGATACCACCTCAGTAAAACAAACCTATTCCACATTTGCTTCTTAGCAAGAGATCTGATTTCCAGGAAAGGTGTTAGAAGATAAACATTTCCCATTTAAGAACGAGGAGAAATACAGGCATTTTCCAAGTCATGTTATATGCTTTACTACAGACATTGTTCCTTGTCTTCTCTGAGCAACAGGAAAAAAGAAAGTTTGCTTTAAATCTTCAGAAAGGTACTTCAGAATTTTCTCTACACATACCTTAAAACCTTCATACTAAGAAAGGAAAGCACTCTAAATGCCTATGAAAAACCTTTGATTACTTCTACCTAAATCATATTTCATCTGAATGGTATAAACCGCATTCATCTCTTAATGTTAAGAGATGTCCCCAAGCTTTTTTTGAGATATATTTTTGCAGATATTTTGCTGCAACACACAATTTTCAATGTAGTACCATTCTAAAATCATTAGTACAGGACAGATAAATGTTGCATTTACATGGATAGAATCCAGACACTTGGCTGGACTGGTAACTAATTCAAATATGTATATAGATTGGAAATTACTACATTACTTTTAAGTGTTTGTACTTTGATGAACAAAAAAAAAAGTTAAAGATTTCATAATCTATCTTAATTGGTATATATTGATTTATCTGTTTCAAGACAACTCTTTAAATAAAGGAAAATTTGTTTATAAAGTTATGTAACAGGATTTATTTGAAGGGATTTACCTATGACTATTGTAAGTTAGTGATTTATGAGACAAACTAAAATAAGTTCACTGCCAATTTAATAAAATTATTTTTCCTCTTCAAAACCAGATTTGGTTATCTATGATACATTGTAAGAGCCTGACAGTAATTTTGAGAATATATTAATTCACTGTGCTCCAAAAGTCAGTCCACTCAGAGTCTGTAATTTCTCATGTGCTGTAAAATGTCACAGGTCAGCACTGCTATCAAAAGAGGTAATCTTGCCTTCCTCCACCCATTCTGTTCTTCCCTACATTTCCATCTTCCCTGATCTATACAGCTGTTTAATAAATGAGATCAGTTCCACAATCCAGATTAAAAATAGCCCACCCTTTTTTGTGCTTAAATTTAACATGGATCAGTTTTTTGATCTGCTTCACCTGCCACCTCATAAATCCTTACTCTGGCACAAGAGAGGGAGCAGCAGGAGGGCAAGAATGAACTGGGGCACCATAAATTAGCGTAGAGAATATTTGAAGCTATGAGAGTATGATTTTAAAAATCACTTTTAACAGATGGGCATCTAGAAACAATTGTACTCTATTCTATTGCTTGTGAGGGTTTTTTTTGGGGGGGTTGGGTTTTTTTTTGTTTGGTTGGTTTTTTTTTGCTTTGGTTTTTTTGTTGTTTGTTTGTTTTTGAGATTATGTGCCCAAAGCACACAACACAATTTTGCCACTCCATTATCCAAGAACTTGCCTATGTCCTCTTTAGGTGCTCACCTTTTCTCTTTGTGCTTTAAAGACACAGAGCTGAACCCTGGACTTGTGCTGTAAATCCTTCAAGCTTCGTCTTTGGGGAGGAGGAAAGCAACTGACAACTTAGGAAAAAATCTTTCCTTCTGGCAGAAACAAGACAAGACCTCCTTCTTTCTCCACAGGCTGCTAGTTTTGCAGGATAGAAATTTTTTCTGTCTCTTATAGATTTCTTTCAGGTTTGCTAAACCATCTTTGCCAGAGAAGATTTATGTCTGGACCATAGCAAATCCCTTACCTTAAGAATACAGCTGGAGGATATTTAACAAAAATATATCCCTAGAGGCTGAGTAGCAGTAGACATATAAAGGCTCAGTCCTCCTTTTCTAATTACAAGTTGTACTCCAAGATCCAGTGGGAGATTGGTCCAAGAACTACATAACACATTTCTTTGGGAAAATAGGTTATCGGCATTACTCTGCTGTTCTGGTTGTAAAAACTGTGATTATAGGAAACAGGGTATTTGAGCAAATAGAGCCAAAGCTACTTCTCAATAACTATCTGTGTCACCTCATAATCAATAGTGAAAAAATCCATGTTTTCTAACACTACCCCCTCAAAAGTCATCTCCAAAACCTGAATTTAATAGTTTCAGATTTGTAAAAATAAAAGAATGTTGACAGTTCACCAGCAGGTAAAATTTTAGTAGGCCACAACAGCAGTGCTGCACACTGGGTCAAATACAAGGCTTCTTCCTAGCTAATTACGATGCAATCTGTGGAGAGTCCCTAGAGAAGCACTTGCTTATTAATACCTACACAGTGTTCTCTGTTTCCATAACATCTCCCTTAGTATTCACCATTATATTGCCCTTCCAAAGTCACACCTCTCTCTGCTTTCATAAAACCTTCTACTTTGTTGATAGACCTTTTGGTAGACTCTAATCACTGAGCTACTGACAATGGGGAATAGGTTACCTGTGATATGGGAAAATCCCAAATCCCACAGTCTGAGTTACACAAAGCCTACTCCCAAACGTGAAATCAGACATACTGGAATTTTGGAAATTTTAATTTAACTTAATTTTTTTTTCCTGAGCTAATGTAAATTTTTTATCTGCTAGAAACTGAGGGAAGGAAAATAAAATGTCATACTGCACAAGCCCCCTGCTCTCTGAATACAATGACTGTGCAGCTGCATGCTTGGGAAGATGCAGAGACAAATAGGCAATGGAAGTTCGTATAAGCTGGCATGTCTCTCTCAGATTACTTGAAATCTTACTACTTGAAATTACAATGAAATATTATTAAGTAGGATTCTTGTGTGAGTATATGAATACTGATTTTCTCTGTGAATAGGCTAATGCTAGGCAGGAGATGAACCATTCATCTGCAAGGCAAAAAATGTAAAAAAGAGAGACTAGCTGTTAGTAATGTTTTGTTTCTCTGCAAGGACTTTTTTGTTCCTTGCTTTGGTCTGGAATAAAGTGATTCTTCACCATTTTCAGATACGTTGCATAGCCAATAGCTGTTACGTTCTACAGAGAAAATAAGACACAGAAGTAAGACTTGCAAAGGAAGAAAACTTTGCTTTCAATTGCTTGCATAGGATGTACAGAAAATAAAAGTTTATTTCCTGGAAACTGAGTTGGTTTTAATGTTTTGCATTGTAGCTTAACTTCTCTTCCGAGTTTGTGGGTGACAAGAGTTAAGAGTCTTAAGTATAAAGTACTTTGATAGAAGTTTTTACTTAATCTTTTGAAAAATTGTTTTTAACTTTTTTGCCAATCATTTGATTTATGCCGAATAAATACTTAGCTAAAGAGAAAAGCTGAGCACCTATATTTGTGTGCAATTAAATACTTCAAAGTCTCAGAGTAGACAGCTGGAGAGAGACAATACCTCTAGAATGACTACCAGCCAAATCATACACGTAAAACCCCATATTTTAAGGTCCCTCCTTGTTCTGCAAGGTATTCAATAAGAAGTTTTACTGAAATTCTCATAAATTTGCTGAATTAGAGGTCAATGGCTGTTGGAAATTTGGGGGTCAAATATCTGCATTGCTAAGTGCCTAAATTATTTGAAATAAAATCCTGTTGGGATTTTTTCAAAAGCATCTAGCAGGTGAGAAACATGCATAACCCTTTACATTTTAATATAATTGGATAAAATTCAAAGACTGAGCTCCAAGTCGCTTTCTCACCCTTTGAGAGTCAGTTCCTAGCTGCCAGCTGGTACAATCATCCTCCTCTTGCTTGCTCTTCCAGGATTGTGCTCTTTGCAGCATAGTACTCCAGCTCCAAAAGACTCCCTGATTTCCCACTTTGCATAAATTGATGGGTAAGAAATATTGATGCAAGGAAGAGAAGGTGAGTTTTAATTTTTTTGGCCGAGAAAAATTAAGTCCTGATCTTTTATATTTCAGGCAAATGATCTATTAATGTACTACATCTAGAGGCAACAGCAGCTCCTCAGCAGATATGTTCTGAAGGAAGCTCTTTTCTGTTCTTTCTGAGAGAAGTTTCTAGACTCTGGGTGCTCTCTAAATAAAAAAAATCTTCATTTGCAGCCCTAATTTGTACCCTTGATCTCCCAGGAGTACAGAACTGCAGTTACACTGCTCTATGACACAGCCCTTTAGCTGGCCCAGAGCAGCTCCCTGCTCAGTGGCACTTGTTGGATGGCCTGTGCAGGGGTTTGGTTCTCCCCAGGCACTCCATGAGGGACATGTAGCTTAGCTACATGTGAATTTCATTCCAGCACCTGAAAGTTAGGCACTGCCACTGCTGGTGGAAATCTGGCCGTTAACTGTCTTGCTGAAGGCAAAATAGAGAATCAGAAATGCTCAGAAATCAAGAGAAATTGTCTTTCATCTGCCTTTTTTGGGTATTTCTGTTGGTTTTTTTTTTCCTTTTGCTGTTTTCCTTACATTTCTCTCCCCAAAATGAGATTCTGTAGTATTTTACTTGCCTGAAGGGAAACTTGCATATTGTTGCCATTTATCAATACAAATGAAAACAATGCATAGTTACTATCCTAAATAATTTGGATGATATATTAAGATGTTATTAATTTTGAATTTGGACTGTTACTGTTCAAGAAATGTGCCCTAAATGTAGAGCATGTGTCGTATACACTTGTCTCTGAGAAATCAATTTGCACGACCAAGAACTCATATATTTAGAATGTAAGCTTCCAGATACTAGTATCTTGAGATTCTGTATCAAAATAATCATTTAAGTTCAAGCTTGACACCCTTGTTTTAAAAAAACAACAATTTTAGAGGCTCTGTCCTTTATGACATAGTCACTGGAAATTGCAATCCTGATGGAATTTAACATTTATTTGTTGGCCCTGGCAGCTGTATATTAGTAAAATAAATAAATTAAATAAACAGAAACATCTGTTCCAGTCACTAGAGGCTTATTGCTGGAGTTATCTGCATTAGATGGGAGGAGATGCTCTAGTAGAGGAGCTTGGCTTTCCAAAGCAGAGATTAGTGAAATCAGTAGGAATAATATGTAGAATTGTGTGACCTGTGGGAAATATCTCACCTGCCAAATGGTGACACTAACTAGTGTTAAAGTTTGAAGTCCTCTAGCATCTATTCTGCATTATTCATATGAGTAGAAATCCCATTATATTCCAAGCACTAGCACAATCTCAGTCTGTATCTCATTAAAAGGAAAATCTGTGGCTTAGTTGAGAACCTAAGCCTGTAAGTTTTTTTCTTTTAGTTCATTGTTATTATTGGATCCAGGATACCTCACTCCATATATGTGTAAGAAGAGTATAAATGTGTGTGTGTGTGTGTGTGTGTGTGTGTGTGTGTGTGTGTGTGTGTGTGTATGACTATACACATAATTTTTTGTGTGTGAGTGCACTGAATAGTTGTCATCACAGAAAGCAAGAAAAGGCAACCTAATAATGCCTCAGAATTCCAATTCCATGAATATCTCTATAAACCTGAGAGAGCAGACAAAATAGGTATTCTCTGCAAGTATTCCTATGCTGGTGTTCCTACATGATAAATTAATCAAAGCTCTGGTACAATTTTCAAAAAGATGCAAAATAAATTCTTAATCAGATGGACTTGTAACTTGCCAATTTCATGAAAATAACCTGGGAAAGCTGTATATAGCTGTAGGAAAAAAGTGGCAGAATGAACTACAATGTTTCACTTTTTGATTGTTTTGTGGAAAGTCAAATAGAAGTTGCTTACTGGGTTTGCAACTGTATCCAGGAATACATGATAATAACAAATAACAAAATAGGAAGGAAAACAGAATTGAAGTTTTTAGACTTCTTCTGAAGATGATTGGGCTACTGAAGGGCTATAGCTGTATGGTTATTTCAAATGGCAAAACCAGATTTCTTTGAAACTAGTTCTGTACTGAATCTTAAGCGCTTCAGAAAATAATTTCTGGTAGTTAATCTGTTCCTAGCAGGAACTCACAAGTGGGCTTCTTTTTATAGAAATTGCTTTCTTCTGGGAATCTTGGAACCATAGAATGGTTTGTGTTGGAAGTGACCTTAAGAGTCATCCAGTTCCAACCCTTCTGCCATGGGCAGGGGCAGCTTCCACTAGAGCAGGTTGCTCAAAGCCCCATCCAATGGCCTTGAACACTTCCAGGGACAGGGCAGCCACAGCTGCTCTGGGCAATCTGTTCCAGTGCCTCACCACCCTCAGAGTAAAGAATTTCTTCCCAATTTCTAATCTAATCTAATCTCAATCTATCTTCTCTCAGTTTAAAGCCTTTTCCCCTTCTCCTATAAATGCCCATATAAAAAGTTCCTCTCCAGCTTTCTTGCAGGCCTTCCTTAGGTACTGGAAGGCTGCTATGAAATCTCCATGGAGCCTTCTCTTCTCCAGGTCAAAGAACCCAAACTCTCTCTCAGCCTTTCTTCCTAGAAGTAGTGCTCCAGCCATTTTATTATTCCATAGCACTCCTCTGGACTCACTCCCACAGGTCTACACACTTCCTTCTTGTGTTCCCCACCTTATTCCTCACCTTCTTCTGGTTCAATTGTAACAACCAGGGACTCATAGAAATACAAATCATTCATGTTGGAAGAGATCTCTGGAAGCCACCTTGGTCAAGACCTTGCTCAGAGCAGGACCAATTAAACCAGGTTGCTCAGGGCTTTTTCCAGCCCAGATTCAAATGCTTCAAAAGTTTCTAAGGGTGGAGATTCCATAACCTCTCTGGGCCATTGTTCCAGTATTGGACTGCCCTCATGGTAACAACATTGTTTCTGATACCTCGTGGGAATTTCTGTTTTCTAACTTACTCCCATTGCCTCTTGTCCTATCGCTCTGCACCTTCAATAAAAGATAAGGGCATGCTGCCAGCTCAATTTCAAACAAACTCCACCAGTATCTCCAAATCCTATTATGTGGAGCTGCTCTTTACCCATCTGGCTTCTAGCCTGTCCTATTGCATGAAGTTATTTCATCCCTGACACAGGACTTTGCATTTGCCCTAGTTAAACTTTATGAGGTCACCATCAGCCCATGCATCCAGGATACAGAGGTCCTTCTGAATAGCAGCCCTGCTCTCTAGCCATGCCCTCCAATTTGGTATCACTTACAAAAATGCTAAACATACAATCCATCCCATCCTCTGGGTCTTTGTTAAAGATGTTATACAGTATTGACCCTAGTATCCAACTTTACCTGAAGGCCTTGCTAGTAAGTGATAGCTAGATGGGTTTGTACCATTGATCCTAGATAGTTTCCTGAGGCCTTTTGATGTTTATTCCCTTAATTTCAGTCAGCAGAGTCTGTGGCACCATTGTTACCATAACATAAGCACTAGAGCGCTGCCAATGAAGAGATCTGGTTGCAGGTTTAAAGCAAGTGAGTAAGCAGCAGGTAGTGGTGGTGTGAGGGATAGTAACTGATGCCTAGGAGGAGGTCTCAGGATCAAAGGGGAGTAAATAAAATGGAGAACAAGGCTCACTGATTATAATTGATATGGAAAAAAAAGTACTTCTGGCACTTCCTTGGCTCAGAAAGTGAACACCTTGCTGCTGAAGAGAGAGGTTACTCAATCTATTTTCATACTTTTCCTGGAAGTATGGACTATTTGCTATTGCAGAAGATGGGATATTGGGCTGGACAGACCCATCTGTGGCTCACTTTGTGAGCCATTATTACTTACTTGACTTTCATCTCTTTTCACATTAAAAACATGAAAGTATCAACAGGCTAAGAAGTAGTGATGTAGAAGTTGGAGAAAATAAGATGTTGGCTTTGTTTTCATAACCAGGAGAATATTGAGAAGGTTGGAGATTCTCACTATCTTTTTAATTCTTTAAAAACGTCAATTTATTGCAAATAACTGTTACAGTTCTGGGAAGTATTGTATTTACCAGTTCTCTGAACTTTAATCATTGAATGTTCAGCCAAGTAAGTCAGATGGATGTGTGTGGTTAAAAGCGATATGTGGTAATTTGAAGGAACATGAGTTTGCCAGCAAAGACTTCCTCAACTTCGTGTGAGGGTGCTCTTTAGTTTTCAGTTTGTATCTCAGTCTGCTAGGTAATCTTCAGTCTTGCTGAAATCAAAGTTCTTAACTTTAAAGTATAGTGCAGCCAGTATTTGATTACTAATTGGTTGGCATTTATCTCTCCACTTTTCTCAATTTTGTATTACTTCTGGTTTCCAAGTAATATGTGTGGACATCACATATACAAATATCAGGAATTGCAGCATGAAGATATTTATTGTGTAATAACTAAATTTGATAATTGCCGCTATTTGAAGTAAAATTATAAATGGTTCATATAAAACAATTTTGGTTTTAAGGATAATGAGCTGTATAATTTAGTAGCACTGGGAGCTAACTTCTTTAAAAGTTGCTGTGGCTAATGCTTTTCTCACACTAATTTCATGCTGTTGAAACTCCACCAGCATTAATGGAGTTAATCCTAGTTGCCATTTACATAAATGCAAAGAAAGCTCAGCCTCAGTGATTTTTTACATGCTGTTTCAAGGGTGCTTGAAAGTAAACCCACTTAATTCCACATAAAAATAAAGCTTAATGCAGAGAGGTCTAATTGTTCTTATTTCACACATAAAACTCTGTGGCAAACAAAAGAACAATGAAATACTGTTCTTTGACATTTTATATTTGCAATGCTGGGTGAACATTCAGAGGCTTTTTTAGCTGTATTTTTATCAATGAAAAGTCTGTGAAACTGCTTAACTAAAAATCAGCTTGTCTTAATGTTAGCTTGTCCACTAGTTTCCACAGATGATGGAAGTGCTTAACTGCCTGTATCAAAGGGATGAAAAAGCATTTGATTTTTAAGACATAAATCGAATACTTCATTTCTTACTCTTTGATCAGCTTTGCTTATACGGGCACGTAATCTGACCCCCTCTGCCATCCCATTTTCAACCTCTTTCCCCTCCCTCCCCTTAGTACTGAGCTTTTATCAAGGCCAGATTTGCCCCTCCCCTTCCCCACTACTCCCCGCTCCAGGGAGTAGTCATGCCTCCTGCATTTTTCTCTCTAGTGTTTAGAAGCCCCTCTGAAATGTTAAACCCTTAGGAAACACCCACTGCTTGTAACAGCAAGTGCATTTTTTTTGTTACTAGGCTGCCACTCTATGGCCGTGCACATAAACTACAGCTTTAGTTCCACTGGAGTAAGTTGTACTGGAGGAGTTTCTGGGAATGAGTGAGAGAACATTTGGGCTTCATGTCCTACAACCAGAGTATGAATACCTTAAAAGGGGACAAAGGAAAAATCTACCATATCACGTGTAGGCATCTACCAGACTGATACCTTAAATATGTTACAGAGAATTTTTTGATCATTAATAATGTGCATACTGTAGTGCCCTAACATAGACCCTGCTTGTCCTGGCTGTCTAAAATAATGCTAATTTGAGTTAGATTTTCAAAGAAAATAAAAAGGATAACGCTTTCAAAATACTCTAGCCAGCAAATCAAGTAAACACTTAGACTGACCCATGCCTGGTATCCTTTATAAGTAAACTTCACAAGTTTTGATGATTTTGAATCTGTGCAATAACTAAGTCATAAAAGTGAATCAAGTGTTTTAAGAGTAGATGTTTATATGTAGCCATACATGGTGGTTTATAAACAGGTTAAAGGGGCAGTAAACTTTTCTTAAGAATGTTTTCACTTATACAAGGTTAGAATATGCTGCCTAGTAAGTTATTATGTAAGTCACTGTTTTCATACTGCATCTGAAAATGGAGAGAATTGAAATTTAGCAGATCTGCCCTCTGGAGTACTGTGAGGAAGTTGTAGATTTGTCTGCCTGTAAGCACTTTTACTTGAGTCCTACCAGTGTCAAGACCTTTCATAGCCAAAAGTCATGTTCAAAAGTGTGGGAGTGGCATTCGATATGTGTGTATTATTATTCCTCACCCTTGGGCAATTTTGCATGCTTTCATTCAGAAAATGGGACAAAAGCAAACTTGGAATGTGTTCCTGCCTTCATTTTTAGCACACCCAAGCTAAGCGGAAAACTCCAAGGTTGATGGAGATCTAATTTCTTGGAGATGTTAAATTCTAAAGAACACAGTCCCTGGTTAGAGCTTGTCAGGGACCATCAGTTACTACCTAAAATATTATAAGGGCTTCAAAATTATACTATTTTCTGTATAAATGTTTCCTACTGTTTGAAAGTGATCTGAAAAACTGAGTCCAAAGCAAATTCATTCGTTCAAGTGAATAAAAGAGGTCTTACTGGCCAGAGAAGCCCAGTAGATGGAAAAGAAGCTCAGAAGTTTTAATGTGTTTTGCTTTGAATATTCTCCTGTATGCACTCCTAGATATGCTGGAGGGCAGAGAGGAAGGATTCTTAAAAAATTAAACAGGTTGCTCGTACTAAAATAAAAATCCATTGTACAGTTTTCATTGATTTAAACTAAAACATGTGCTGACCTTTGGCCATGTTAATTACATTGTTGCAGACACTCTCTCCAGCATTTTAATATATTTTGTTAATGTAGGTTAATATTATAAGAAGGGACAAATCTTCTTAGAATGGTATTTTCCAGGATCTTCAGCCATAAGGCAACTTTGGTTTCTAAACAGAGCCAGCTGTTAAAAGTGCTAATTAGTTCTGCCAAGAAGGTAATAGTGCCCATGTCCTAATAATCCAAACTGTTATATATATATTAAGAGATTCTCAATGCCACAGTTATATCCCCCCATTTAGGAATATTACATGAAAATTTTACTATGAACAGGAGATTATGAAAGAAGGGGAGATCATAAAAATATATAAATTAGGAGCTTAGAAAGAAGTTGGACAAGAACCATCTTGGGT
Source organism: Leptocoma aspasia (assembly GCA_013399835.1). Classification (NCBI taxonomy): domain Eukaryota; kingdom Metazoa; phylum Chordata; class Aves; order Passeriformes; family Nectariniidae; genus Leptocoma; species Leptocoma aspasia. Next base: position 666,357 of record VXAX01002638.1, read on the forward strand.
ATAGGAAATAAACCAGTATAAAAGGAGACATAAGATTACCTCATTTTCTGAAGTATTTCTACAGCAGTCAGTGCAAGCAAGAGCAACATAAGTGGTGTGACTTAAAACCATACGCTGAAGTTCCAAGTGACAATATTGAAAGATAATGAAATCATTTTCAAAGAACAGGGATGCTGACCAAATAGCTAGAGGCTGGAATGCAAAAGAGAGTGAGTTTGCCTGAAGCATGATGCAGGCAGTGCAAGATCTCTCTCTGTAGTTTATTTGTTGCAGCAGAAGCACCAAGGTCCCCAGCTACCATCAGTGCCACGTAAAAATCTACAAAGTGCTGCAGTGCTGCAGTCTTTGACACTTAACACATGGAGCTGAAATGCTCCAATCTACCAGCCAGGCTAAGGAGTGAGAATTAGAGCAGTAGACAGTGAAAAAATATCAACACATTTTCTGTTGGGTGGCACTGTGTCAGGCAGATGCACATCAAAATACATGTGCAGAGACACAGAGCTAGCAAAAGCCAGCTTAGCTGTCATTTGCAATAATTAATTTAACTGTTGGTTCATGAAGGTGAATTGAACTGCAAACCAAACCTGGTACTGTAACAGTCAACACTGGTTTTGAGCTACTGTAATAAACGGAACTATTTCCTGAACATGGAGCTCCTAAAAATGTCCATCTTGTACAAAGTGTTGTATTTTTTCCCCTGAAACTTTTGGAAAACTTTGTCACCACTTACCATAATTTTTCTCCTGCATTATTCCAAAAAGGTTGGATATGCCAGTGCACAGTATTCCAGATTTGGCTGCAATAGGGCTGCAACAGGACTCTATAGGAGATTATTTATTCTGCTGAATTCCAAATATGAGCCATGGCTATTCTCAGAAAGCCACTGTTTCTTTGGTTTTACATAAAGAACCTGTATTTAATTGCATACTTTTCACCTGTCTGGTTTGGCTCTGCTTCTGAGACCATAGGTGGCCCAAACTGATATGTTTTTTTAAAACAAAATAATATGCCCTCAATATTTTGGAAATGTAAAAATGTCTTATAAAGGGACCTTTTCTTCCCTGTGCACCTAAATTAATCAAAAGGAGAAAAGGCCTATAAAACCAAATTAACCTTATTGTCAAGACATGAAAATATAAATAACAGCTTTTACCTTACATTTCTTTTCTCTTGTTATGTTTACTAGAAATTAGTCAGTTAAAGAGATTCAGTGTATTTCTCTTTTCATAGTGTCCAGGTGATTTAGTTGTATCCAAAATCTTGTTGTGGCAACACAAAGTGCCTAGAGGGCCCAAAAGTAGATTTCCCAGTCTTCTTGACCTTTTCCACTAAAGATGTTGGGTAGCATCGTTGAACTAGCAAGGGGTAGAGCCTTAGAGAGGCTGAGTTAATTACCTGCTTCTCCCATTCCTCGTGAAATGCTGTTTCACTTTTCTGTATTTCAGTTTCCTCATCCATTATATTTCCTTCCTCTTGTCTTTTTTGTCATTTGTTTGTTTGCTTTTTGGTGGTGTTGCTTAGGGTTTTGTCGGTCTTTTTTACATATTTGTGTGGATAATAAGCTATTCAGTGTAGGAGCAGTGCATCTAAACAGTCCAATATTAGCTGGAAGCTCTTTATGTCAGTATAATCACACTAATAAATTCTTCAGCTCAGCTACTCTCGCTCACTTTATTTCACTAGACATAGTTCCTCACAGCACTTCCTCCTCACTAATATTCTGTTTTAGTGGGGATGAGTGGATTAAAATGAGTGCTGGACACCTGCTACCACCCTGGCAAAACAGTGGAAGTCATGGTCCAATCCAATCAAGACAACAACCCTAAGAGATATTGAAGGTAGAATCCCCTTGAGGTGCCCAGTGCTCTGCTCTCTGTCACCTCAGATCAAGTTTTGCTTTGAAATAATTTTCTGTCCTGACTCCTGCTTTGTTTAGTTATCTGTACTGTTTGTACTATTTCTTTTCACATTATGTCTATAAGGCTACCATTTCTTTTCCTGTTGGCTTGACTGCAAAAGTCTTATCCTGAATATGCATGGAGTCCAGCACAACCTTCAGGCAGTGGTGAATTTCCAATACTGTTATTTATAAAAGATATTTTGGGGACACTGTATACACAGTAGTAAATTTATTGTAGTGTAAAGAGAAAAATAGCTCAATACAATGCAACACTTCAGGAACACATTTTGATATAGCTCTCAATCACACACAAGCATGAAGTTGTACTGACTGTCATAAAAGAATTGGATGTGATAAATTCTGTGAGCAGTATATTAAATATAAGGCTCAAAAAGCTAGCCACTTTCACAGTGCCAGCTTCAAGAAGCTGGCTTGATTTTTCTCCAGTCTTATATTTAGCTAATTGCCACAAAATTATGTGGGTGTTCTTTTCTTTCCCTTCAAAATACAGTTTTTTGAAACATCACCCTTTATTATTCTCATTTCACATCCCAATGGATAAATATTCATATCTCAGAATTTCCCACAGCTGGCAGAAATCGGCAGCCCTGTTGTTTGCTAGAAGAGGAGAAAAAGGACTGAAATGGAATGGCCCTATTGCCCCACAGCTGTGATCACATCAAATCAATCTCCAGGTCTGGAAAATATGTAGTTTTACATTGGGTTACTTCAACGTTGTACATGTTTCGTGGATAATGTGAGGATTTACATGCCTGACCCAAAACCAGCTGAAGTTTGTAGAAAGACTGTAGCTCTTTGGAGTATGTGTCCTCTTCTGCTGACAGAGATTAAAATAGGTGTACAGAAATACCTGTGCCAGGCTCCAGTGCCTGTTTAAAACACAGGGAAAGCATTCCTATTTATACTGGTTTTTAAGTGAGGAAGCCCAATTCTGATGTAGAAAAGAGCAGGTCAAATTAAGTAAACAATGCAGCAGGGCTACAGAAGAAATTTTACACTGCATATGTAGAAGAAGGAGAACTGAATTCACAGCCTTAGGGATGGATAAGCAAGACTGCCTTTAAACCATCTTTGTACTCCTCGAATTCTGGGCTGCTCAGCAGTCTGAACTGACTTCTGACTGGTGCTGAGATTCTGGCTCTGACAGCTCTTGCCTCTTGCAAGAGATAAACAGCCTTTATATTCCTTATACCACCACCAAGAAAGATTCCCCCCATTGCAGAACACTCCAGCTATCTTAATGAACATGAAGTGAGTAGAGCACAGCTGAAGACATTTAAAGTACAGAAGAACAACTTCAATACTATTGCAATGCCCTAAGGTATTTCAGTGAGGCTCACTCACCTGGAAGCACTGTGCTGATCCATCTCTGTTGTCACTGTGCCTGTTCATTACTGAACTTGCTCCCAAGAGTAACAGGAGAAATGGAGAAAACATGACACCAGAGGCTGTGCTGAAACCTACACAGAGCTTCTTGTGATCAGGGTCTGGGTTATTGTGGATCATGTGGGTTCATCATAAATATGCAAGAATATTTATTATACAAAGAACAAATACATAAACACAACTTTTTATTGTAGCCAACAAAAAAGTAATGTAAACAGGAGAAAAGTAACAAATTATTCAAATATATAGTAGAAGACACAAACAGAGAACTATGATACCAAGTGTAAGGCCAGAATTTCTGTGAAGTAACATCTCAGTGTGTCTTTTCATTATTTTAATTTCCTGGATTCACATGTGAATGATGAGGAGATGCTTGGGGCATTTAGAAGCCAGAAATAAACTAAAATGTATAGCAGTTCGTTCTGATCCTCACTGTCCTACTGCCACCCCTTGCTTTCTGTCTCTCTCACTTCCAACTCATTGCTCCTTAAAACTGCTTTTCCTCATTGTGATCATGTCACAGTCCTTCATCTATTGTACAAGACAGTTCCTCTAGATGATTTCTGATTCTGTCATTTTTCCTGAATCCTCATTTCTGATTCTACCATTTCTCCTGATTTCTCACTAGACTTTAATAAAAGATATTTCTGCTAGCCTCAGAATTTCCTGCTTGAAATAAACTTTCAAGTAGCTTGTGTGTATTAGCCAGGCTGAGTGAAGACAAAGGAACTATGACAACTGGGAGGCCTTTTAATGAATATTTTCAATATAAAAGGATTCATTTTACAGGACTCTGGAAACGAGACACTGGCAAATCAAAAATTAAATCAAATAGACTTAATTTTGAAAAAAATTTACTTAGTTCAATAGAATCTCTTTGGTTTTCTTTCTTAGGAGTGCTGTGAACTTTTGTTTTTCCTGTTTCTTCTTGGCTCACTGTTTGTATTCTGATATCACTTCGCACAGAAAAAGATTGCCTCTTGCAGAGTTCAGTTACATGTGCTGTTCAAGTGATCCTGACAAAGATGAATGGTAATAAAAATTGTTCATCCTTTGAATGTGATTTGGATTACACTGCAGAAATTGTATATCAATACTGGATAGAGCTATAAGGGTGCTATACACAAGAAATGTATGGTTATATCTGAACATGATTTGTCATTCCCTTCTTGACAACACTCATTCTACATGCCCGTTCTTTATTTATAGGCAAGAAGCATGCGGACATTTCAATATTCCTTCAACTCAACAGTTCAGAGTACAACCACAACAAGAAAAGCAACATGTGTACCCACTAATAGCCAGAGATCCATTTCACTGGATTTTCCAAGCATTGAAAGGTAAGCCACAATGCTAATTTTACAGACTTTTGATAAGGAGAGGTCAAATTTTAGTATTAAAAAAAGAAAATACTTTTGAATAGCATTCATAAGATAATTAAGATATTGGGAAAAGAGCATAAGAAATTCCCTTTACATTTCTTTTGTGTGGATAATAAGCTATTCAGTGTAGGAGCAGTAGTAGCGACAGGAGAAAACAGATGCTGTCCTGTCATGCAACATAATATTTTATTTCATTTAGTTCTGGGCTTTAATTGCATTACTAGAGACAAAAGTCAATCTTAAATTATTTCTATAAATTATGTCTTCATTACTGACAGAAACAGGAATGATTATGTGTACACAAACAGATGCAAAAGACACAAAAGTCATGCTATTGTAATTAGAAGGATGAAAAAAGTGTTTTAATTTAATTAGAATTCAGTTAATTTAATTAACATGGCAGGGTATTGTGATCATGAGCACATTAGAGACATCTTAACAGTGATGATTTTCCATCTCCCATGCCCTCTTCAAATATATATTTTGTCATACATTAGGAAAATATGAAAACTCATAGTTGTTCCCTGAAAGTCTTGACCAAGTAATGATGCAGAATGAATACAATACTTCTGCTGGTAGAAGACTAAGAATGTTGATGTATGTCAGAGTATCTAAGATGAAGATTACATCTTGCAAAAGCAAGATATTTTCGTATTTTAAGCTAACAAGAACCTTTGCACACATGAAAAAATTCACTTCCCAAGGAGAACAGGAAGTGTAATCAGGCAAGTAGATTTTCAGAAGCCTTGAACAAATTCCAAAAAAAGACTCAGAATAGAAACATTCAGGCATATAACTTTTCCTGTTTTTAACATACCAGTTGTAATGTTGGCATATGTGAACCTGTATAGCACTAAGCAGTCACTAGTTTTTTCCAACAAGATTTTTTTTCATCAAGAAACAAAAATAAAGATCCTACTAGATTCAGAAATCTCTGGTTCAGCCAACATTATGGCAATATTATTTGGCTTCAGTTGCTAACAACTTGGAATCTGGAGAATTAATAACTAGACTTCAGTTGCCACCAGTCGCTAATGAGGCTGGAACGTGACCTGTACACCTAACCAGCTGTGAATAAAAACCAAAAAGCACAAGGCTCACTTACATCTGTCAAACTAAGGCATTTTCTTTAGTGCTAATCCAAAGATGGATGAGCCCTAGTGCTGCAGCAGTATATCAACATTCAGCCAGTGTAAGCACCAGAGTAAAACAGACACAGTTTACTCCAGAAGTTCTCAATATATTTTTTCTTTTTGCTTTGGACATTTCCTATCTTTTGCCCTGGGACTGGATGATAAACCCATATTAATCCCCTTGGAAGGTTGTATTTACTGTAATTGTGTGAGATGGGACCAAGGATTTATCTGCATATTTTATATTATCCTTTTGCAAATTTTTTTATTCCTTTCTCAGTTTTAAGTCATTGCTTTGCCAATAGCGATTGTGTATGCCAGGGCTATCAACAGGAGAAAATTCCATATGTTGCTGCACAGATAAAATACAGACAAGAAAGTAACTCAAACCTACCTTTTCATATGCACCCCTCCAACCTGAGCAAAAGAGAGGGTGGTCTATGTAGATTTCATAGTTGAATTCTAGATCAAAAACTGTGTTTCAATTATATGTTCAGTTGAATCAGAACATCTCACTTGTTTTCTCTCATCTTGAAGGAAGTCAGAAATTGTTTGTCCGGGTACAAATCTGGGGCATGACCACATCATTGGCTTTCAGAATACAAAGGCTTTGTTAGAATCCTGAAGGTTTTGTGGAATGAAGTTGTGCCTGAGAAAGCTGCTTCAGGACTGATAGGTTGTTCCTGGCTCCAGCACAGTGCTGAACACATGGCTTTTGTAAAAGCATCCAGAAAGTCCTTCTGACACTCTCTTCCTTATTTTCCAGACCATTGAACCCTTACTGATCGGGAATTGAACACTGTAGAGATCCTTTAAACAACTTCTGGCATTTAGACAGCATTGGGAGGAGGGGAGTTCACAGTAGACATAAAATATTTTTTTTCTGTGAAGCAGTTCCTGAATTGATAAAGTTATCCTGAGGTAAGCATGTAGGGAATTTTGTCAATAAAGACAATTTAGTTAGTCAATGAGAACAACCATAAAGAGTGCAGAAAGCACGGGTGAGTGTGTCTGGAATTCTTTTTGCCCTGCTAATTCCTGGATTCCACTTCCTGTCCTTAGAAACAAGAAAAAACCATGTAAATTGGAGTGAGGCCTTTTTTGGAGAGAGTAATAACCAATGCCTCGTTCCATGGTGTAAAACCCCAAGAAATTCTACCCAGGATTTTCTCTGCCTTTCATGCTTTCCACAATCCTAAACCTTTCTGCTCAGCAACCCCTTGAAGAATGTGGCATTTCCTTTGAGCTAATGAAATTGCAACAAGCAGCTGTAAGATTTGGACTGTATAAGCTGTTTTTCTGTGAGGAAAGAGTGCATTTTCTTTATGGTTAAAGGAATAAACATTGTGAAGAATAAACAGTATGAGTAGCTGTAGCTGAGGAAGACAGAAGTTTGGGATAGGCTAGAGGAGTTATGCTATATGCACATTGGGGAAGAGCAGGAGATACATAAAAAGCCACACAAAAGATGTGAGGAAAGTCTTAAAAGGTTTGAAAATGATGCCTTAGGGAAAATCCAAGTTGCTTCAGTTTTCAGTTGTGAACTATTGTATACAGATCTCACGCAGAAACCAGCTACTGTGAAGCTCCAATTCAAGGTGTGAGTTTGCTGTAAGAAATTTTCCATCCTTGTCAGGATTTTGCCAATAGCGTCTTGCAAAAATGCTGCTTCATCAGTCCAGACCCCACTGGGAGCTCCAGACAACTGGCAGATATTTGGATTTCACTTCACTGAATCACAGAAGGGTTAGAAGAGACCTCTGGATGTCATCTAGTCCAATCCCCCTGCCAAGGCAGGGTCATCTAGAACAGGTGACACAGGAACATTTCCAGATGGGTTTGGAATGTCTCCAGAGAGGGAGACTCCATGGCCTCCCCCAGCAGCCTGTTCTAATGCTCTGCCACCCTCAGTGTAAAGAAGTTCTTCCTCATGTGGAGGTGGAATTTCTTGTGTTTTAGTTTATGGCCATTGCTCCTTATTCTGTCGCTGGGTACCACTGAAAAGAGTCTGGCACCATCCACTTTCATGACTAAACCAGGAGATTTGGTTACTGTTCTACTATCACATGATAAACTTCAGCTTTTTGTTTTTTTTAATCATATTCAGTCATTCAAACCCTTTTCTTTTGAATGATGCAGTCCTATGATCACACCTGATGAACACAGAAAAAACGCTGAACCTGATGAATGTGTATATGTATATGCAAATAATAAGGAGATAGAAAAAACCAGGATAAGGCCTCCTTTCTTGCTATACTGCTAAGAAAACTCAACATTGAAGAATTTAGCAAGAAGTAATTGATAACAAAAACACCAGATTGCTTTGTAGTAGCAAAGTATGAATAACACAAAACTGTTTCTGGGAGTCAGAAAAAGGAATAGTTCTGGAGCTCAGTTTGTCATCTATCTAAATGGTATGGATATGCCTTTGGGAGTTGTCAGCTCAGAAACTACAATTGTTTAAATAGTATTTTTAACTGAAGGACCCCTAAAAGCCTAGCTAAATAGATTCTTGCAAGCATGAGTGTGAAATAAATAAACCCTTAGGTTGATGTCAAGAGTTAAGCCTCTTTAAAGCTACTATGGAGGCCCTGATGATGAGGATGCTTGTCATCATCTGTTCCTCTACTGACATTTGGTGATTAGAGTAAGGGTTGTGGTGTAAAATTGAGAAAGACAGTAGTGACACTATCTTGTAGGATTATTTTTCTTTTCCCTTTAATTACTACTGAGATATGCAGGTCCTTCCTTCTTACCAAAGAAATTGAAAAATAAACACTGTTATATCTTATATCATGTTTGGCTGTCTGGCTTAAAATAAGCAGGTGTCATCTACAATTTGTCAGGGATCCTAGCCAAGTACTCAACCAAAACCATCAAACTGTTTTTTCACTCAACTTTTAATAAAACAAAATTGTTCTAGGAAGTTGTGTGTTGTTGAATGTATGACTGAAACATAATGTCTGGGACAGATCAAAATAATTTATTTTTAAAGTTGGAAACATAATATTCTATTTGTCATAGTGTATTTTGAATAGTTTTAAAACTTCCACATTAGAAAAGTGGTTTTTCATTAGTAAACACATATTAATGCATCTAGACTGTTACAACCTCATTAATATTAAACTTCTGAGCACTGAATTAGTAATTATCAAACAAATATTTAATTGCAAAATTATTCTGTTGCTGTATATTAATGTTGCTTTGTGAACACTTCTGTTAAGTATGAATTCTGTCAGTGTTCAGCATAAGAAAAACCTGAGAGAATGCCTAAGTGCTCACAGATGGTACTGTGGAGGGGAAAAAACCCCCAACCCTACCAACTAAACACACACACACCTCCAAACAAAAAAAAAAAAAACAACCAAGACCAGGAGACTGTAAATTTTAGTACTGAACTGCAAAGATTCTGTATGTCATATATATTTCCAGTGAAAGGCAGTTTAGATGCATTTAATGACAGAAGAACAGAAGAAAACAAAATCAGAGCTACTCATACCTTTAGCCCATTTCAGTACTGTGAGAAACTCCTAAATTTACCTCAATTGACAAATTACTGCAAGAAACTCCTAAATTATCTGCAAATGACAAATTTATGGCCCCATTTCACCTTTTGGAATTTTTTTTAGGACTCTGTTTGCTCTCTTCCATAAGTTTTTCCCTTGTCAGCTCTTTGCACTGAAGTGCAGGCTGCAGCAGGAAAGCTGCTGGACTCTCTCCTGGGGCTAGCATTGTATATTCTTAGGGATTAGTCTCACGTCTGTCCAATGTGGAAATACTTCTTACATCATGCCGCTGCCAGCTCACTTAGCACAACATCAACTTTGTCCTCTGATAACTCTGTGGTTATAGAGCAAACATGAGCATATTTCAGCACTCAAACTATGAATCAGTTTAGCTTTGACAGCTTCTCATTCTAAGAAGTATTGACCTCTGAACCAGCTCTTTTCCCTTCCATATTTTCTCACTTTTTTCTACTTCTTTTTCTTAGTCTTTCTAATCATGAAGGCAGTAGAAACAAATTTATTTATTACCCCACAAATTATAAGAATAAAAAAGGAGAATTACACTTTAGAAAGATGTTTGTTAATAGGACAGGAAAGGAAAGGGTGCTTTTAGCCCACAAAGTTTGGAAAACAGCAAAAGTAACAAAAATTATTTGTAAAAGTAATATTAAAAACTAAAAACTGTAAGAATCTCTCTCTGAATAGGTTTTTCTCCCTTAACTGCCAATTTTTGGTCTTTTGAAATTATTTCTTTTGCTGCTGTCATGCAGAGAAATCCTTCTCATTTTTTGAGAGCAGTCTCAAAATTCCTAGTTTTGCATCAAGATGATTTTCCAGAATTTCCGTGAGAAAGGTCCTTATTCGTGGAAACCAATACTCTTCTATTTTAATTATCTTCATTCATCACAAAACCACTTACCTTTAGACTGTCATCATGCTGATATGCTAGGAGCCACAAGTAGTTGTAAAAATGCAAGGAGATGCAAAAATGCTGCATTTAGCTGGAGACATTTCAGGAAGCCTGCAGGCTCCTGATATGTCATTCTCCAGCTACACTAGAACTCACTGGATCAGCTGAACACAAATGGAAATCAAATTATCAGATCTTGGCCCTCACCAATGTCAGCTTCCTACACTGGCTGTATTACTAACGTCATTTGTCCATTGAAAGAGACCCTTGCTATTTTTACTCAGAACAAAAATAATGTTGTCATGTCCAAAGGCTACATTTTCCCCTTTGAAAATACTCTTTTTCATCCTTTGCATTTTTAAAAAATCTTTTGTCTGCATTCTTTTGTGGTCTGAGGCTCCTGTATCTCAGCCAAACACTGATACATTCATTGCAGGCTTCAGCTGCTTTGCAGAGCCTAAATAGACATTGAGGCTACACGGGCGACTTCAATTAAGCAGTTCTGGAGAAGTGACATTTTCTGTTGAAAAACAGTGCCTTTTTGCAGGGCCAAACAAAGTGGCAATTCCAGAGATGCAAATCAGAACAAAATACTTATAAAATAATAACCACCAAGGCAACTAATTGTAAGCATTCAGCAGAGAGCACAAAGATCCATTTATCCAATTATTTCCTTTTACTCTATCATTGTGAAATTACAAGTATGTACATTACAGCAAAGATGCATATGATGAAGTAAAATTTCAGTGAGAAATTTCTAGATTTTAAAAAATTGCAGACTTTTTGAGACAGTAAACTTCTTATCTTGGAGAAATGTAGCTATGAAAATATACAAAAGCTTTTTATTCCTACGCACATGTATGCACCAGAGATTCTCACTGAAGTAGAAGAATGCAATTATTTTTCCTTCATCCTGCTTGTAAGACACAAATACATTGTGCTTCATGAAATGCCTTAGAGCAACATATGCCACATGCTGATGCTTTCATCTCAACCACCTTAGACTACAGCAAGTGCCATCCTTCTTTTTCAGTTCTTTTTTTTTAATTCAACTTCTGCAACTTGCATCTATATGTACTTTTTCTTCTCATTTTGTTTATTTTTATAATTTCTATGGGTTTATTTGCCAAAAAGTAGAAGAGGAGCTTGGTTCCCTGACTTTTTGAAGAGAATTTCCCACATGGCTTTAATTCCTTCTGCACTTCAAATCATTTGGTCCAATTCATTCTCCCCTCCTCTTTGTTTCCTTCTTCCCTTGGGCCCATCAAGCAAGCAGCAGAAATCTTTGTGTGTGTGTGTGTGTATTCTGATCTGAGCCAAATGATCACAAATTATTCTGTCTGGACTAGGCTATTATTAGACTTGCCAGCAACTGTGGCTTTTTTTATTATTTCAACAGCTGGTTTTGTTGCTTGTCTAAAGATGCAAAAGCACAGCTCTCTCCTCCCTGCAGAAACTGTTTACCTGGATAAAGGGCTGTGTCAGGATCTGTTCCAAGACTGCTAAGGTAGATCTGCCATTGCTGCTCAATCTACCTCCTGCAGACTTGTTAAAGCCTACCTCCCTTCCTAGGTACCTCTATTATTTACACACCTTTATCAGGTATCAAGCCAGTGATGTGTGGCGTTTGACAAAAAAAAACCCAAAGCTGTTTATCACTTGAAAATTCCAACATAAACTAGAAATGAGTCAAAGCTCACAGACAGAGCATGGATGAATGCATCTTGCAAGCACTCGCTAGGAAAGAATTACTTGCAAGGAATGGAGGTATTTAAAACCTAAAAACCCCTTCCAAGCTTGAATGCTTGTGGTGTTCCTCAGGGGTCTGTACTGGGACTCGTGCTGTTTAACATCACTGACGTGGACAGTGGCACCCAGTGTGTTTAACAATGGCACCAAGCTCTGTGGTGTGATTGATAAGCTGGAGGGCAGGGATGTCATCCAGAGGGACCTGGACAGACTTGGGAGGCGGGCCTGTGCAAACCTCCTCAAGTCCAACAAGGCCAAGTGGGAGGTCCCACACCTGGGTTGGGACAATCCCAAGCACAACTACAAGATGGGCAGAGAACGGATCAAGACTATGCCTGGGGAGAAAGACTTGGGAGTGTTAGTGGATGAGAAGCCTGACGTCCCAGCAATGTGTGCTTGCAGTCCAGAAACCCAACCATATCCTGGGATGCATCAAAAGACAAATGGCCAACAGGTTGAGGAAGGTGATTCTCTCCTAGTACCACACTCTGGTGAGACCCAGCCTGGAGTGCTGCATATGGCTCTGGAGTCCTCAGCACAAGAAAGACATGGACCTGTTAGACAGCATCCAGAGGAGGGCCACAAAGATAACCCAAAGGCTGAAACACCTATGAAGGCAGCTGAAAGAGCTGGGGTTGTTCACCCTGACAAAGAGCAGATTTTGGGAGGACCTCACTGTGGCCTTCCAGTACTTTAAAGAGGTTTAAAGAAAAGAGGGAGAAAGACTTTTTACATGGGCAGATGGCGACAGGACAAGGGGGAATGGCTTTAAGCTGAAAGAGGGTGGGTTTCAATTAGATACTAGAAAGAAATTCTTTAATGAGAGGGTGCTGAGGCACCACAACAGGTTGTCCAGAGAGGCTGTGAATGCTCCATCTCTGGAAGTGTTCAAGGCCAGGCTGGATGGGGCTCTGAATAACCTGGTCCAGGGGAACGAAGGTGTCCTTGCCCATGGCAGCTGGTTTGGAACTGGATGATTTTTAAGCTCCCCTCCAACCCAAACTGTTCTTCTGTTCTATTACTGGTACACTTGCAGTGTGAGCACGCCTACAGATAATTACCCTGAAGAATTCTATCTACCAGTAAGCAACCTCCTTTTAAGGGGATTGAGCATTATTACTTTTTACAAAAATTTCAGAAATATAATTCAATTATTTCATTGAATGCTGCCTTGCATTTTAATTTTGTTTCAATGTTGTGAAATTTTCTTGTTTCCAGGAGTACTGATTGGGAATTGTTTCCAGTACTGTTTATAGCAATATGTTGGTTATTGCTACCTGAATATTGTATCCACATATGAATTGTATCTTAATTTGATCTTTTCCTTTCTGGTGAAATCCATCTTCAAACAGTTACAGGCATTTTTGAATGGCTCCTCTAGCCCTAAATACAGTCACTGTCCCGTGTGCATTTCCAGCTAGCAGAGCTTGGTACATGGCCAAGAAGCTGCCTTCAGGGACTTTATCACTTTCTATAATTTGGTTATTGCACTTCCATTTTTAAATTGGACTTCCATGGTGATCCCTAAGGAACTCTTGATGATTGTCAATGTTAAACACTCATGATCACTCTATACCGTATTATGTGATATTTTTGGGAATGTTTTCTTAGTAATAGCTGGAGCTACTCTGTTCAGCATGATTTTCTTAGGCCTACGTTTTGTCCAAAGGTATTTTTCAATTTTATGCGTATACAGAAGCCTCTGCGTCAATTTCATCAACAGCAACAAAAAAAGGCTTAATCTAGTTTTTGAGGACTCTTTGTGTTATGCTCTATGGTTTATTTCTGGTTTTTCCTTCCCTAGTAATTTTACATTATACCATGTTTCCTTTCTGCCAAACAGCAGTGAAACACAGTATAAAAAGAAGATATTCAGGAAGTGAAAAGTCGGTGGTCCTTGTTGTTCTTTGTGGTTAGTGGAGTTTAGGAGCAGAATACAGGTTCTGCATTTTGGCTTTACAGTAGAGAACCAGAATACAAACAAGACACAGTTTGTTTTACATTGGGAGTCTCTTCTGTCTCTTATACATGCACATACCAACAGCATGTACCTGTGACAGCAGTGCTCCATTGAGGCGTTTTGTATCCGCTCTAGATCATGCACAAGGCATGTTGATCTTGCACTGAAATTTTTAAAGTGATTTCCTTGGACTACCATGCAATCTATCCATGCAGAGGTCATCCAAAGCATGAGGCTTTTGAGAACACATACCTGTACTGGAAGGTTTCATTTGTCTCTTATACAGTCCCGCTGTACATTCAATTTTATTCCTGGCCTTACATCTTTTTACAGTATAAAGCCTTATGTCCTTCAAAGCATAACCATTATACCACTTGAACACTAAGAGCCGCAGTGGAAAAAGCCTCTGTTAAGGAACAATGATTGTAAAGTCAAGCACTGAAACACTGAAAAATGCACAATCATTAGTATTCATGCATTATATATTTTTAAGTTTTGTGATGACTTTTTTTTCAACCTGTACAATATGCTTTATTCACTGTGAGCATAGAAGGGGCTCAGTGTGTCAGCACAGATATTGCTCAACATTAGGATTACTCACTGCTTAGTTGTACCTTCCTGCTCTAATTTTTGGTCATATATTTTTATGATTTACTGGGCCTTATTCACTTGCTCTGAAGCTGAATTTATCTTCCTTATAGCCTTTTTTAGTACTACCTACAATGGAATAATATGTAAAACATTTATGATTTGGTTTTACAGCTACCATATGAAGTGAAGAAGCAATAGAATTTCTATTTACATATGGGCAACTGAGGCCCTGGGGGGAGGTTAGGGAATTAGAGGTAAAACCACACAGGTGTCTGACTTAAAACGTGGCCATACTTTTCGTATCACTTCAGCGGTGTTAAGTGTGTACCTCACTGGTTTCAAGTAGGTCCTAAGATAACTTCTTAAGTAGTTCAAACCACGGTAATGAACTCAGGCCAAAACACACATCCTGCTAGCCGTGAACCACAGCTGCTGCCAGTCAGAAACCTGCCTGCTCCCAGGTCTCAGCCAGTATCGGGGCCACAGTCTGCTGCACTTAAAATTCCCATACAGCTCCCGGAGCTCCCGACTTTCCGGCCACGCACAGCAACTGCCCTTTTCACCTCACAGAATCACAGAATTGTTAGGAGGTCATCTAGTTCAACCCCCCTGCCAAGGGAGGGTCACCTAGAGCAGGGGACACAGGAACATGTCCAGGCGTGTTTTGAGTGTCTCCAGAGAAGGAGACTCCACGTCCTCCTTGGGCAGCCTGTTCTAGTGGTGTGCCACCCTCAACTTACAGAAGTTCTTCCTCATGTGGAGGTGGAACTTCTTGTGTTTTAGTTTATGGCCATTGCTCCTTGTTCTGTCGCTGGGTACCACTGAAAAGAGTCTGGCACCATCCTCCTCTTGGCATCTTCTTGTTCTCGTCACGAGTCGAGGCAGACCTCGCACCCTCTCGCCGCAAGCCCCTTTTCCCCTTTAGCAAGAGGCCGCCGGGTTCGCACAGCCGCTCGCTGCCGGGCGGTGCCGGGGCCCCGGGCCCCGCTCGCCGGCCCATCCCCGCGCGGTGCCCGGCGGAGCGCGGCTGCCCAGCGGCGGCAGCCAGGTACCTCCCCCCGCCGCCGCCTCCTCCGCCCCCTTTTGTGGCGGTGCCAGGCGGCCGCCGGGTTTCCTGCTGACGCCGGAGAGCCTCGGATGGGCAGGAAAGGCCGCCTCTCCTCCCGCCTCGCCCCGCCGGCAGCAGCGCGGAGCGGTCTCCGGGAGAAGCGCGGCGGAGAGGGCGCAGGTGCGGGGCGGGCCCGGCGGCCGCGAGGGCCGGGCGGCCGCGCCGAGCAGAGGGCGCCGGCCATGGCAGCCCCCGCTTCTTGAATGCTGCCAGCCGCCCCTCCGCCGCCGATGGCCGAAGCCTGGAGGCTGGAGGAGGACGAGGAGGAGCTGCGGGAGCTCGGCAGGAGGCACCGGAGGGTCGCGCTGAGCTCGGCGGCAGGTGAGCGGCGAGGGCGCGGCGGGCCGTGGCGTCGCTTCCTTGGGCTGGCCCTGGCCCGCTCCCCGTGTCTGGATTCCAGTCGGGGGCAGGGCGGCATTGGCGGTGCCGCCCCGAGGTGTGCCGGCCCCGGCGGCCTCGCCCCGGGGCAGCTCGGTTCAGCTCAGGTGCATCCGAGCCGCAGGCGTGTGCCCGCGGGCCGCCCCCAGAGCCTGCTCCTGCTCCGAGCTGATCATAGCTATACAGTGGTTTAAGTTGGAAGGGGACTTAAAGATCACCTGGTTCCACCCCCCCTGCCGTGGGCAAGGACGCCTTCAACTAGACCAGATTGCTCAGAGTCCCATCCAACCTGTCCTTGAGCACGTCCAAGGATAGGGCATCCACAACTTCTCTGGGCAGCTTGTTCCACTGTTTCACCACCCTGAAGCTAACAGGGGCACGTGCTGACTGGCACAGACATGTCCAGGTGCATAGGGTGCCCTATCAGGAAATTAAATGCCCATTTTTTTCAAAGTACTAAGGTAGAGGAACGTCTAGATAGTAAAGTTGTTCACATTTAGCCATTTCTGTGTAGCTGTGGACAGCAGGCCTGGGTGAACAGGGAAGAACAAGTGCATGTGAGAAGGAATGGAGCTAGGAAGCGAGCAGATTGTAGAGAGACCTGGACAACAACAAGCTTTTGTTTGAAATTATGAACTCGACTGGACCCTGGCAGCAGCTGAAATTATTTAATTCAGACATCATTGTTAATTGAGGGTCAACGTGCATGTCACTGTCCTGTAGTCAGTGAGGTGTGAATGTAGCATTTCTTTTTCTGTCAGTGTAAAATCCCTTCCAGAATGAATAATTTTCATAAGGTCTGTTTCCAGGTAAAATCTCAGCCATGCTACATAGTTGAAGTTGAATTCCAAATATTCTGATTTTAATAGTTATGGTACAAGTGTTACAATATTCATGTGAGTTTGCATCCATTTGAGCAACAAGAAATTGAGTGTCCCTTTTGTAGTTGGCAAAAACACACCAACATGAGGGATCCTAGAGGAAAACTTTCAACAGGCAGGCCCTGTGGCCTTCATTGGTTCAAGTTATGTCAATGCCTATCTGTGCAGGTGCAGGATTAGCAGGACCCTCTTGAAACCACTGTGGTTTGGCATGTCTGCAGGGTTTCACCTTGTCTGGGGTAGAGTGCAAAAAATCAGTGTTGATTCCTGTATGGTTTCCTCCACAGCAAAATGTTGGTGCTGCTGGTTATGATGTCTGTTTTCTAAAGGTGTTTCTTCTAGAGGTTTTTATTAGCGGAAAACACAGGATTGGTTCTACAGTTTATATATGTATATAACCTTTGCCACCTTCTTGTGGAACAAAGCTTGTTCCCAGAATTTGGCTTTGGCACAGTGCTATTAACCAGTAATGAAAGGTGTTTCTTCACTTTTTACTAGGATTTTTTCCTGACAGGCACCCTTTGAAATGGGGCCAGCAGTGTTTGTTTACGTTACTGGTGTAAAGTATGTGTGAATGAATAGCATTCTGCTTGAGCTGTCTCGCCTTCTTTCCATCTGTTTGCACGTCTCTACACTGGAAAACACCACTAAGACTCCCAGCGGAGTATTCTTAAAGCATCAGTTAAAAACATCATCCAAAGTAGATGAGTTTGCTGCTCTTCCCTTACTTGACGTTTATTTACATACTTTTATTTACAATCCTAATGAAAATTAGTGGGGCTTTTTTGGATGTAAGGTGCGGTTACGCTGCTAAAATGGTAATATAAATAGGTGTTAAATAAGTCTGCAAGATATTTTGTTGTAGGGTTTAAAAAACATAGTGGCACCTTAGCAGACTGTCAATTTAAGTATTTCACTCTGTTGAACTGATTGTGAATGCAAGCAGCTTAAATTTCTGCTATGTTCAGCCGGTGCAGTTGATCACCTTTGTCCTGCTGGTGCAAGGCATGTATGCAAAGTGGGAGCTGAAAGGTAAAAGTTCACAAGTGCTTCTGACTTACTGAATGCTCAGACTTAGTTAGTAGTGGTTTATTGGAGGAGCAGAGCACAGGAGGCTCTGGAATGAAGAAGTGGTATTTCCTTTGAAGCCAGTCACAGTTGTGCTGCACCATGTACTGTAGGATGCAGCCAGCTAGACTAAACTAACAGCTTGCTGCTACTCTAGAGGTGTGATCTCCTTTGGAGATGTGCACTTCTGCTCTCTCGTCTGTCAGCTCTGCTGCTCGTCCAGCCTGTTGGTGAGTGAAGTCACTGGAGTTGTGGTTTGGTGGTAGCCTGGGCTGATGTACTGGGTGGCTGCCTCACTCAGAGCCCTTGTGCTTGCTGGAACCTGCACCAACCTGTTCTGGTGCATTGTCCAAGCAGAGGGGTATTTTTCTAGTTCTCTTCAGTGGTTGGGAGTCTTCTGATTCAGCTCACTGATATGGTTTTGGGTGAATGTTGAAGCTGGCACAAGGGAAAGAGTAGGAACATGCAGCCAGAGGGAGGAGGTAAGAGCCTATGCCAGTCAGAAGTTAGTTTGGCTTAGATTGCTGTGAAACTGTAGCCTGAGAGCTGTTGGAGACCTACTCATGCTTTGTTTTTTTGCGGTTTTTCTAATTTGATTCTCTGGAGGGTTGATTTGTCTGGCGTTTTTTTTGCTGTGTTGGGTTGGGGGCTTTTTGCTGGTTTAATGAGCTGAAGATGCTTGCTTAAATAGTAGACTGCCAGAGCAGACGTTGAAACAAGGAAACTTGGAGGAGTGAGATGGGCAGAACCATTTGTGTCCATAGGGTAGTTGTAGATAGCTCAGGTGACTTGTCTGACTGCCTGTGTCTTCCACACTGCATGTCATGATCCCATATCATGGCATTATTTTCTCTGAATTCAAGAAAGTTTTTATTTGGCATGTTCTGGAAAACATGTGAGAAAATATTAAGTAGAGCAACTTGAAACTCTTCTAAAGAAACTATTTTTCCTTTAAGAAAATACTGATTGAATTTATATATATATAGGTTTCTTAGGTTATGGGGAGATCTACAACATATTCTTTAAAAAATGAGAACAATGAAAGTAGCTGCATAGGTTCATTAAAACTGAATCATCTGGTCGCCTGCTGTGGGAAAGGAAGCCACTTGTTGGAAGCTTTTAGGGTTTTTAACTGCAATATAAATAATGTGATTGATTTCTCCCTCCCTTGTTGCTTATTTCTGTCACATGCATAATTGTTCTGGGAAGGTATAGAGACCACAGGATCTTTACAGGATTTTTTTTTGTTTAGAATGTTAGTGTTTTTGTTTAG
Organism: Leptocoma aspasia; assembly: GCA_013399835.1. Taxonomy (NCBI): domain Eukaryota; kingdom Metazoa; phylum Chordata; class Aves; order Passeriformes; family Nectariniidae; genus Leptocoma; species Leptocoma aspasia. Next base: position 685,606 of record VXAX01002638.1, read on the forward strand.
TTTGTTTTCAATAAAGTGTAAACAAAAAAAATTCCAAACAAACCAGAACAACCTCACTAAAATGCTGTTTCTCCATAGACTTACAGGTTCTCTCCAGTCTAACTCTTGGCCTTAATCTGGTGTGCTTTCCTATTTTCACTGCCTTTTTATTCTGTAACTACTGACTAACATGGACTTGTAGGAAAGTTTATAGTGAATATAGTAAATTTTAGTTATGAACTGTGTTGGTTGAGTATCTGTCCTTACTGTCACATTAGAGCTGAGTACCACAATATTCTCATATTGTCTAAAGTACACAATAAATTTTTAACATATTCAGTATCTGCATTATTTCACTTTGAATTCTAGCCAGTGTTCCCTGAGAAAGAATAGCCCATGATGGATGTGGCAGAAATTTCCTTACTTAAAAATAAAATGAAACTACCAAATATGGAAGCCAATAATGAAATTTATTTGAGTTGATAATGAAGACCTATGTGATTTTTACTTTTATGTGTGGTTTAAAGTACAGGTTTTGGTTTAATTTAATATTACTCTGTTTTACTTATCACAAATGCTTGTCTGTGGTTTGTTGTCATACAATGGCTGTAAATTTTGCAGGAGTTTAGCTGTGCTGATTGAAACATCTCTGGGTTGAGTTTTGTTGGGGTTTTTTCCCCTTCCCCTATTTATTTTTCTCCATAGTAGTTCAGATGTTTCCTGGAATTTTTTCGACTCTAGTGAACAGTTTTAGATTATGGGTGAAATCATCTGGTTTTGGTTGGTTGATTGACTGAATGCTTTGGGGTTTTTTATGCCAAAACAAGATTTAGTTCAGAGTTGGATCAATTCATTACACTCCCACAACTCCCACATCAAACTGGCACTGACTTGTTTTCGAAGCTGAGAACAATGAGCTATATCCAGTATAACAAATTAAGGTTGAATATTTCACTGCTCAACATGCTGAGAGGTTATGGGGGTACATTTCTGTAGTGTGTCTGACAAAGTTCAGTGAACAATAATTTGCAAACGTCATGGAGTTTTTACAGATAAATGAAGAATTTACTACAGCCATGCTTAGCAGTTGTTACCATGTTAATGCAAAAATACATATTTGGCTATAAGAAGCAAAGAATAAGATGGTCTGAAATTGTTCATTAAATTCTTTGGTCTGAGACTGTTTTGGTGGTGATGTCCTTTAGGGTTCACTGGATCATAACAAGGACAGCTCAAGCTTAGTCCCAAGAGGTGACAGTGACCCTGGAGCTGGGAGAAAGCATGATTAGGAAAAGAGTAATTCAAAGACTCAGTTGCTTAACCAACTCTTACATGTAAGAAGTGGAAGGATTGGCATCTTGCAGAAGAGAAGTCAGCATTGTTCAGCTGGAAACTTCTTTGTCTGCATGCCTGTGTCCTTCAGTGCTGATCTGGAAATTGTGCTGCTTGTCCATACCAAGTGTAACCATTTATCCTCTTCTATTAAGAGAAGGGAAAAAAGTCCCCATCAAGTAGATCACTTGTTTTAAATAAATTTATAAATCTACCTATAATCTGCTAGTCTGCCTGTGTGTACACAGGAAGCCCTTAAAAAGAGGACTAAGAGGAGCATTCAGCAGGATAGGGGAGTGGGTGCCACTATTTTATTTATTTCTTTGTTTAGTCAGTTAGCTCACAAATTCAAGAAGCGGCGGAGTTGATGGCTGGCTGAACATCACTTCCCTTCTTTCCCTGGGATTCAGTCTGTTTTGTTTTGGTACTCCCGATGCAGATTTAGGAGCTTCAGTTTTAATAACTGCTTCAGGCATCACCACAGTAAAACACTTAAGATCCAAAGATTACAAATAATGTAATTCTCCTGTAATAATCTCTGACTGATGCTGTATGTTGGAAGTATTGAGAAGATTACATTATTTGGCATTTTTCATAGCCCATTGAAGTTACTGGGCACATTTTTACTATATTTCATGGTCTTTGACTGTAGCTTGCTTGAAGCAAATATAAATACTAACTAAAGCTTTTCTGGAAGTTAAATAATATAGCCTATGGAAATTCTCCAACATATCTTGAGATTTAAGTTAGTGGCAAGAAAAAAAAACCCACTTGCAGTTACTTGGCCAGGAGTATAGACTGAACCCCAAAGAATGTTGTGCCCTCTGAAGAAACAATGCTTCTAAAAATGAAGGCTGGTCTTAGGAAAATAATTGAATAACTTCTGGTAGTCAGTGGGGTGATTTCCTAGCCAAGGAAACTGTAGAAGGACAAATAATAATAAGTATCATTATTAAGTGATGAAATAGACCTACTTCATTTAGGTTAGCGATAAAGCAAGGCACAGAAGTATATAATTGCTTAAAGGGAGATGAGTTTGTTGCCAGAGAATGAACCATAGAACTATGATTGTGCAAAGACCTTGCTGTTGCCTGTGTTGTAAGCAATCATTTCCTGTCAGGGCAACAAATGATAAGTCTGTGTTGTTGCATAAAGAATGGGGATAGACAGCAAAGCCTATAAAATGAGTCATAATCTCATTGCAAGAAGCTTTTACCAAAGTGGTTGTTGTTTACAGGTGGAAAAAAAAAAACAATATTTGTAAATAAATTTGTTAATGTTTGCTTTTGAGAGTATAGCCTTTGTTGTCCCAGAATGGGTTCCTTCACCCAGTGTGCAAGAGGCCAATCCACAAAGAGTTGAGGTATTTGATTTATGTAATTCAGCTCAGAAAGGGGTCCCAGCTGGCAAATTCATAAAGCCAGTGCACCAATTATCAAAACTTTTCATTATTTATACATTTTGACAAGCAAAGGCATTAATGTTTATCGGCTATAATTTATACAGTTCTCTTATTAATTAGTATTTTATTTCTGTTAGTTAAATTACTTTCTTGCTTCTTCTGCTAATCAGCCCACATGCTCAGTCTTCTTTTTAGTATGTGGGTTTCTTGAATTGGTGGTTGTGGGTCAGTGGTTGTGGTCTTCCCCTGCCAGAGTTGCCTTTTACCTAGTTAGCACATTAGTTTGGTGAGTTGGCTTTGTTTATTCCTCCTAATCTGGTTCCTTCCGGCCTTATCTTGGATATTCTGCCCAGTGTCCTTGCAGTTTATCAGTTCAGCATTCTGTTGTGATTCTGTTTCTCAAATTTTGTACTCTGAAGTTCTCCCTTTTTTTTCTTTCTCTATAGCTGCAGTCACTGAGGCATGTTAAGCTACATTACTTAGATGTTAAATATAATACATCTATTTGGAAACTGTTCATCACCTTGATTTAAAATCTGGAAACAACAGGGTAGTGGTGTTGATGCTCTCCATTAAAAGTTGATGTAGTTCTGTGTGTTTTGTTTCAATAACCATCTCACACAATATGTGCCATATGAAATTTTATTTTGATAGCACTAAAGTAATTTGCCATGAACTTCTTTTCTTGATGCTTTTTATCTATACTGAAATACAATGCTTTAGCATTCTTCAATTTCCTTGCTTTGCTGACTTTGTGTTTGTGGCCATGGAAGTGTTGTCTGGAAGGGAGCTCTGGGGTCACCTAGTCCAGAGCCTCCTTCTTGAAGCAGGCCTGTTGCCAAGGCTAGATCCATCCAGCCAAGGCTTTGTCTAGCAGTGTCTTGAAATGTAAACATTGAAACCTGAAACAGAGGGATTTGCAGCCTCTGCAGGCAGCCTGTTTCAGTGCTTTACTTATTCCTAATGGAAGAACTTTTGCTCACCTACAACCTGAACCTCTCAAGCTACATTTGTGACCATTGCCCCATTCCATATTGTCCACTAATACCAGGAAGAGTTTGCATTTGTGATCTTTGTTGCCACTCTACAAGTAGCTGTGTGCTGTGGTTAAGCAGCTTCTTTGCCTTCTCTTTTCTGGGGTAGAGGAGTCTGGCCCCTTCAGCCTTCTTATTGCACAGTCCTGCCTTGCTTATTCAGGTCCTCTGACTGTACAGAAAAATGTAGTGGAAGTGTTTTCGTTGCTGGCCAAGATTTTTTACTCTGCTCTTGAAAAACAGTATGCAGAAAAGGCACTGAAGCATTCCAACAGCAGATTTGGGAACACAGTATATCATCTGTGGTTTATGCTTGGCAAGCATCCTTCCCTTTAGTGAAGGATGAAAATAAGTTTTGTGGGAAAGCATAGATTTAGTGGTTGATGGCACATACCAAGAAAAATTCCTGGTTTTCCCCTCAATATTGTATAAATTTTGACAGACACAGGATCTTATGTATATCAATATTTTTTAATTGACCGCTTGATGTAGTGCTGTTACACTAATTGCTTCAGGTGTTGTTTTAGATCTGTAGAGGTTTGTATGGATTTCATGTGTTATTCTGAAAACATCAGTTTGACATTCTGACGTGAGAATTTAGAATCTTCTGACAAAAGTTAATGGAATGCTAAATAAGATGCTTCAAAGATGAACCTAATTGGTTTAGAAATCCTTGTATGTGTTACAAAAAAAATTTTATCCTTTCTTTCCTGCTTTCTGTGGCTGTATTTGGGTCCAGCATGAAGGGCTGGATGACAGCAAGGCTGGAAAGGTTCACACTGAAGCTGAATGTAACAAATTTTACTGTTCATATTTTCTTTTCCCTAAGCTTTTAAAGAGGTCATAGCATTTATTTTGTGAGTATGTGTTGCTACCTCAGTCAGTTTGTTCAGGCTTTTGAAGAAATATGATTGGATCAGAACATGCTAAAGATTTCAAATGATTGACATTGTTGCCCCTGTGGTTAAAAGTGGGCACACTGTCAGCCTTTCAGAGCTCGTGTCACAGCACACAAACTGAAAAAACAAATGTCTTCGAGAAAGTATGCAAGAAACACCTCCCAGGATTCAGTTTTTACTTCCAAGAGAAATTCCTTCCCATCTGCAGTCAATTTCTTAGCAACTTCTGGGAGGTTGCATAAGAAAGGCCCTGCTAAATTGCTGCCAATGGATTTGTCTTTCACTAATTCAATTCCTTTTTTGAATCCACTTAGACTTTTAGTCTTCAAATCTTGCATGGTAGTAGGGAACACATTCATTATATGAAATCAGTTACTGCCTTTTACATACTGGTTGGTATTTCTGCTGGATAATCATTGGTTCTTGAATTATGATGATAAATTTCTTATCTGTATTCTGCTTTTTAATGTGGTCTTGATCACGGTGATTTACTTCCTTAAAAGCTTAGGTAAATTTTCAAGCACTACAAAAGGATTTCTGGTCCATTCTTCTTCTAGACAGAATATTGTATGTATAAAGAAGCTGTTTGAAGCTGTTTGACTTTTTTCTTCAGTTAGAGCATTTAGATTCTATTTATAAGAGATAAGCTAAAATTAATATAATTTGTTTTCACACGGTGATAATTTTGTATTCATCATTAATTCCTTCTTGCATTAAGAACTGAGTGCTCCATATCACAGATCTATACATGAAAATTGATTCAGGTTGTGCACATCTGTGCTAAATAATTTGCAAGAATTTTTGAGTGTACAGTGTGATGTGATCTTATTTGTTATTAAAATACTGTTTGCTCATCCTGTTGGAGAGGTGGGACATAAATGTCTGGAAGCAAGCTCAGCATCTCAATAACTTTCTCATATTAAAATTCTCCATTGGTGTGCTGTATTCATTTTATAGCTGCACTGTAAATTTAGGGTACAAAACTAATAGAAATGTGGGACTTGGGGTCAAAATAGAAGCTTTATAAGAAGTATCTCTCCTTCTGCCTGGTACTTGAAGAACAGCATTGTCAGATGCCACAGTTCAACTGATGGCAAATGCTGTACACTTTTTCATTTGTCTTAAGCTTGCCATTCTTTGCAACACCCAGTGAACTCCAAACTGGGATGATGAAGTTCACCTGAGAATGGAGTTCCTGAGGCTGGGCACCTGCGATGTCCTACCTGGACAGTTTACCACGTCCATTGTTTAAGCAGGTCATGTCTGTGCTTGGACAAGCATCACTGCCAGAGTGGAACAAGTGTCACTGAATGATAAGATGGGATAATGCTGCAGACCTCATGTATTAAGTGCTTATCATCCTAACTTTATGAAAAAAATTAGATTTTTGTGTTCTAGTGTGCAACGCTTGCTGCAGATGACCAGTTTAATCTCTGGAAAATGCATGGTAGCAGCTGCCATGACATTAGGCACATTTCATTTCTGTAATTGCTGTCCACCAGCTTGATGTTTGTGGATCCATTATTGAGAACTACTTGAAGTGTGTCATTATGGTATTTTGGCACTATAGCAATGTAGAGGTACTTATTAGTATGTTTACAGAGGCTGAATGCCTCTGACAGGATCTGTAGGTCTTTTTGGTGAGTGCACAGAACTGGGGAGAGGTCTAGGAGTACCTGGCAGGGTAGTTATTTCGTCCAAAGTACCGAACAATTGGAACTGTTTCTGCCAGCATTACCAGGGTGTCCAGAAGAGCTGTGCTTATCTGTGATAAGCACAAGATTCTTTGTTTGGAGGGTTTCTGAATGCTTAATAACTTTGCCATCCTTTTTCTTGGTCAAAGCAGATTTTCATTGAACTGTAGGTGAAATTGCTTTGTGTTACCATGAGTAGCACCTGAATGGATGAAATTTGCATTTAGAAGACTGATAACAAGATGCAGTAGCCTCATGTTGAGGGTAGAAACAGGTAAAGAATTACTTTTATAAGAGCTGCACAAGGTGACATCATGGTGCAAGGAATCCAGCTGTGCATAGTGACTACTGGTCAGGATAGCCTTCCAGGACCAAAGGGCACACGTATGCAGATTTACATGCACGTGTTAGGCCAGTAATGAAGGACTCCGAGGTACCTTAAAGGGGACTTGGTAGATGTTTAACATTTACCTTGGAGTAGATGTGGATAAATTCAGTGCACACCTCAGTAAAATGCCTTCAGAATGCCAGGTGATTCACATCTTAAAGAATTGGATGCCGATCACTACGTTATTAAATAATATGCATTAAAACATTACTTGCTTTAATAACAGCAAAGTCCTCGGCTTCCTGTTCTGTGGAATAGTGGCAGAGAGTTGCACAACTTTTAAGCATGTGCTCAAAGCTGATGGATGAGGGTTATCTCAGGATACAACAATTTATTCATATATGCCACCATCATTAAATAAATCCATTTTTTGCACCTTCACATTAATCTCTTTTATGATGTGTCTAGGTCTTGTAATCTTTGTTTGATGAAAAAGTGCAAGAGTCCTTTTTGGGAATAATCCATTTTATGGTACTTCAGAAGAATCCGGTGCACATGAGAAGCAATTGTTACATTCAGTTTCCTAGATTTTTTTTATTTCTGTGTTGGGCAGAATCACCAATGTCACTGGAGGGAAAATATTTTGTTAATAGGCTAATTTCAAATGCGCTTCCCTAGAAAGTTAGTACTTGTAACAAAATCAGTGAAATTTAAGACTGTTCTCATTAGGTGAATTGGGTAAACAGCTTGGGGATTATTTAATCATAAATAGTGACAAAGGGCCACAAAATATTCCAAGTACAAGCTACTGAGTATTTCAGCAGTGTCTTAAGAGAAATAAATACTTTCCTTTGCCTGGTACATTGCTTCTATTTTTAGAGATACTGCCTTTTTTATGGTTGAGTATATTACAGTCCTTTCTTTTCATACATTATTTTCTTTCTCTCTGTGTCATTTCATCTCCCCAGTCTCCAAATTCCTCCCACAGTGCAGACCTATGCACTTACTTGCACTCACTATCATGTCTGATATCTAAATTGGAAGCAATGTCACCTTAATTCTGTCAGTGGCTTCACAGATTGAAATAGTCAAGAAAGAAATTTTCTTGTTTGTTTTAAAGCTAAATTAGTTTCCTAATATACAGAAGGGGGAATATTTTCTGAATTCCTATTCAGCACTTTACTGTGAATCCATGTCTTGCCCACATTGAGTATGACTTAGCTTCCAAGTGCTTAATCCATAAGATTACACTGGGGACTTTTGTTGTTGAGGTTTGCCATCTCAACAGGATGTTGTGACAGGTGAATGGACCTACACAGAGGTGTTCAAAGCTGGAGGCACTTTTGGTGCTGGATGTTCTGGTTCTCAAGCAGGGCAAACCCCTGAGGAAGAAAATAATAATAATATAAAAGTAAGTTTGGATCTTGCTTATTGTGTATGAATGTTTACAAAATAGTCTTTTAATACAGTGTCAGAAGGACAAGTTTATTCACACTTCTAACTATTGCATTTATTTCAAGTGTATCAGCACCCTTTGACAGGCAGATATAGGTAGGACTGAGTGAGCTCTGTGGTCTAGCTGAGGAATATGCAGAATCTCTGCAGGCATGCTAAAGCTCTGATTTGGGAATGAAAAAGGTAGTGGAGTGCTATTGAAAGATAATTTCCTTTTAATGGCATTACTAGCAACATCAGAGAATCATTTTTCAGGGATGTAGATTTAACATTCCTGAAATGCCTAGAGAGGAAGGTATTTTGTGGTTATAAGTCTTCTGTTCATCAAAATGTTGAGTCAATTGATACTTTCCTTATGAAAGTATAAAAAGAATTAAGTAGTAGGGCTCATCAAGAGTAGCTCCCGCTGTGATTCTGGTGGTGTACGGATACCTGTGTCTGCTTATACCTGAAGTACATAATCTGAGAATTACATTGCACTGATCAGCTGGGATGTCTTTTATGAAGATGTAGGGATTTGTACTTTCAGGAGTTGCTAATTTTTTGAAAAAAGAGCTTTAGAAGCAGCTGTATCCTAATTTTCATTCTTAAACAACAGTGGTAGAAGGCGAAAGTGTGGTAACATATGTATGGAGTGGGTGTATTTGATTACTTATATACTTTGTTTAACATTTATAGCTTAAGAACAAGCCCATTTCCCAGTGCTGAGTTTGGTCTAGGTTCTTACAGCACAAACCTTTTAGAGAAATGGTGAGAGCTTTCACAGTCTGTTTCCTTTCTCTTTTGTTTTCTGCATCATCCCCCTCTTTTGCTGGCACATATGCTCACACTGATGCACACACACTTTTGCTGTTGCAGTGCAGGAAGTGCAGGAGAAATGTAGGAGCAAGAATGAGAGGGTGGAACTTCAGAGTCACAAAACCAAATCAAGAGCAAGTGTAGCATTGGCAAAGTGGCCTCTGCTGTCCAGTAAAATCCTTTTTCACTTATATGTTGTGCACTTAAAAGTGCACTAAAGGCTTTAAAGATTATTATAGCTTATTTTTAACCTTTTTAGCAAGGTAAAGATACTACAACTTAAAGTCTTGGGATAATTAAATGCTTTATGGTGGTCAGTAGGTTTCAAAATTAAATACCAGACTGCAGAAGTTCAGTGTGTTCTCAGCTATGTGTTGGGGTCCTTCCCCAGCCATCTATCAGTTGTGTTTAAAGTGAGGGGGAAAAAGCATTACTCCAAATATAAAAAACTGCAGGAATGCTTTGTGCTTACAGACTCAGTTACTGTTTAGCACTAAAACTGACAGACTATTATAACTTCATTGTGGAGGATGTTATAATGTTGTTTTCTTTCTGGCAGTGTACTGCTCTGGAAGTCAACAGCATACTATAGAATTTAAAGTAAGTATAAAAACTGTCTGCCTTTACAATTAAAAACTCTGAGCATGTCCTGATTTTGTAGCCTTTTGCAGTAAAGGGAAAGCTGTACATAAAGTAAATTTAAAATGTTTCTTCCAAGCCTCTCATTAATATCTGCTTGAGCCTTCTGCCTTTTAAACAACTGATAAGGGACTCTGCTGTTAAAATATTAAAATACATAAACATTCAGTTTTATGGGTTTTCCTGTATGGCCGTTCCTAACAAAATCGACCAAAATTTATAGTAGATTCTACACAGTGGAATCAATTTGCATTGTTCTGATTCCTTACCTGAGGGACATGCTGAAAAGAAGGAAGAGTGGCTTTGAGGCACAATATGCCTTAACAAACAGAGGCAAAAAGGTGGCAGTATCAGTGGCTGTTATTCCTTGTCTTAGTGCAAATAAAGCAACTAGCGTTGAAAATCCCGCACAAATGCAGATCTTTTTCCCAGAAAATGTGCAATTCATTTGAGTGAGGGCCCCATCTACACTGGCAATTAGAAATGAAAATTTGGAGCTCTTGATTCAGTTGGCTGGCAGGGACTGGTGCACCATTTAGCTATGATCAACGGGGTCTAGAGGTACATGACTAAAATAGTGGCATCACATTTCTGCACAGTGCCTTGTAAAGCTGCTGTGTTGGTCTTAGAGTCTGGGTTTGTTAAGGCCTGACAGCCTTGAAAGCTCATTGGGGATTGATGCATTCAGATGTATCATCAGATGAAAGTTGTACAGCCTCTTCCAATAATTTGCTTATCCTGAAAACATCACTTCTCTCTACATTTTGGTGTTGCCAGCACTGCTTAAAAGCCCATGGTTCCCATTGCTTGCTTTATCTGGAGGTTTGCCATTGTTACAGTAGTGTGTCATGCTTTCTTTCCTTGTGAAGCCACTGTTGGGCCATGAGGGGCTAAAAACTGCTGTGATAGAGACTGCTGGTTGCTCTAACTACATGTCTTCCTGAAGAGTGTTAGTGTCCTGCCTCTTTTGCTGACTGGTCAATTCAACAGGCATAGTTAAACTTGAAGATACAATATTTCCCAGAAATGGGAATGGTATGTGCCCCCTTTTTTCCCTTCAGCTTTTAAGAGATCAAGCTGTGGAATGGGGTTAAAGGTGGAAAATTATCAGCCTCGGGAGATAATTGCATTGGAAGCTCCTCAGTAGCTTTGCATTTTGGTGTGGCAGAATGTGTGTTAACTTTCCAGTCATTTTTCAACAACATTTTATGTTTATACTTGAATTTTTTCTAGTGATAGCTAACTTTTCAGTTGAAGTCACTCTTAGCAACAAGATGCTTTGAAGAAGCTTGCAAAATAAACAGAGGAAAATAATGGCTCTACAGAGTGTGAGTTGCCTTTTTCCTTTTCTTTGCTTGTCTTCGAGAAATGAGGGATTGCCTTGAAAGATACTGTTTTCTGCATAGGTGGTCTTTTTGGCAAAAACTTAAGTTATTTCAGGTTTGTGGAGCAACTGAAATGCTGTTGACCCAGTTATTTTTCTCCTGATGATTATGTTTGTATTTTTCTTGAGATGAAAAACTGTTCTATCATACTAAAAACAAACAACAGAAGAAGCTAATTTTCTCAAATTTGGAGTGTAAGACAATCACTTTTTTCTCTGAAAGCAACTGGAATATGGCATTTCTGTCTGCCACTCAGCCATTGAATGCTGAAAAAAGGCATAAGATGTCCATGCTGCTGCTGAAATACACAGAGCACAATTTTGTAAAGAAATGCTAGATTTGCCAGACAATCGTGGTATGAAGAGCAGATCTTCATGCCTTAATGTTTTCCTTGATTCTGCTGCTGTACTTAGAACTGAGCAACAGTCTTCCCAACTTCAGCCAGGAGTCTGACTTCTTCTACCTGCTAGCTGCTTGGCTTCTTGCACTAATTCCTGCTTCTGAACAAGGCTAATATATTTCTCTTGTATGGCTGTAATTTTATGAGGGCAACAAAGGTTTCGTAAATAGTAGATGTGAGTATGAAGTGGAGAAAATCTTTAAGTATGGTCTGCAGGAGGTTGGAGCATGATCAGTTCTTACGGATTGAGAGACTGCAGATCTCTGGCTGTGCAAATTGTGAATTGGAGGACAGGCAGAAAGAACTTCATTAACTAAAATAAATTTATGATCGTACAATCTGGTTCTGTAGCTTGTGAGTACTGGCTGCTTATGAATTCCTGGCTTTTGGTCTTCCAGAGTTTAGAATTGAAGAACATACAGTTTTCTGCTAGAAGGACATAGTGCCCTGTAATGTTTTATAGCTGTTTGTATCTTTGATATAGAGGAAAATCTGTAGTGCAGGATTTAATTTTCAGGTCTTTCTAGTTATACAGTCTTCATGCTTATTTCTGTTAGAAATAATTACAAAGAGATCTCTCTGCTGTTGAGGTAACATGTACAGAGAAAAGAGAATCAGTTGTGGGCATGCACTTTTGAGACTCAGCTTTTTCAAGTCAAAGATTTGCCTACAGAATGGAGAGATAAGATCTGTGTGTGTGTATAAAAAAAAAAAGCCTGTTTTTTCTAGGCTTTCTTATTCTAGTGTTTCTAGAGGTGTGTCATTATTTGAATTGATGCTTGTGCCTGGTGCCAAAACAGCGTTTAGAATTGCAAAATATACATCACAGAATCAATTAGGTTGGAAAAGACTTCTGTGATTGAGTCTAACCTATGACCACACCACCTTGTCAGTCAGACTATGGCACTAAGTGGCATGTCTACTCTTTCCTAAAAACACCTCCAGGGACAGTGACTTCACCACCTAATTGACTCCAAGCACCCAACTGAAAAGATTGAGCCCTTTGAGTCTCTTGTTACACTTGAAACTAACACAAATTTAAAAGGTTAAGGTCACAGCAAATTTTATGAGGTGGAGGTTTTAGTTCTATTTTAAAATGTTGGCTCTTTGCTTGTAGGATTACAATTCATCCTTTTCAAGAAGATCAGTATGCGTGTGGATGGTGTGCTCTCACTAAGTGTATCAGAAAATAAAATGTGCAAAACCAAATGTAGTACTGAAATGTTGAAACGGGAATGAAAATAAAAGGGAAAAGGGAGTCACACTGATTTCCTGAATGAGCAGGTTGCAGCGGTGTGGGCGGGCTGTAGTGGGTCTGCTGACTGGGAATGGGCTGTGTGGGAGAGCTCCCAGGTGCTGTGCTTCCATGGGCTCTGACTCAGTTTCTCCCTTCTCACTGGTTTATTCACACGATCCTTTTAGCAGTGGGGGGCTTTATCTGAATACTGTTGGGTTGTGGCTGCGTACAGAGCAGGAGACACTGGTAATGAGTGACGGCTCCTGCTCTGTACGCAGCCACATAAATGAGCGACACACGTAAATGAGATGGCAAGCAGATTTCAGCGGGATGTCCGGTCTCATTTTTTTAGTGCTCCCAGGTAAGGAGGTTACGTGGTAAGGATGGAAGGAATGTGTGTTTGAAGAACTGCTGCTGCAACTCTGGTTTGAGCTATTCCAGAGCTATACCATGCTGCTTCTGCTAGCAGAGTTGCACACAGTGTGATGAAATGGAGATCGCTGTGTATCAAGAAGACAATAAATTATAACTGTGTGGCTATGGCAGCTCAGTAGGAGCACCTATGGATGGAAAAAGCATTACATACTTTTAAGCACAGTTGACATGAGATAGTTTTTTACCACTTAATGAAAGCTTAATCAAATGAGCACATAAAGCTTGGAGAGGAAAATATTTCTTTTATACAGGAAATAAAGCTGCACAAACAAATGTGTACTGTCAACAGAACAAATTTTATTTCAAATGCAGAGCTTTAAGATTGAAAATACAATTTGTGAGTGTGAAAATTTTTTTAGGAAGACTCTTCTGTATAGACAAGCTTTTCAGTAAAGCGTTTATTAACACACAAAAAATAGCTTTCTGTTTAAAATACACAGAGATCAAGTTAGAAGCAAAATTACCATCATCAGTGGAGATTGTATGCAGCTGCAGGAATTACCTTCTGCTTGTATAGTGGATCTTTCTGCATTAAAAGATTAAGCTCCCCTCTGATTTTAGAATACATGCATTTTAGGTGGACAACAGTCTCAATTTTTCAGGTAGTTCAAAAGTCATGCAGTAAAAGATATTCTGGACTTAAAACATAAATGATAATACATGAATTCAAGTATCATGGCACTCTGGTTATTTTGTAATGCTTGTACGATAATCATAACTTTTAAGAGAAGTATTTCATACTTTCTGTGCATACTGAAGCTTTATCTGTAGATTTTTGTGGGTCAATCTCATTAGTCCAAATAAGTTACTTGAAATACTTACAGGATAAACAAAACCCTTCCTAAAAACACAGAAAAATTCAGTATTTGGAACCCCCAGAAACTGAAGAGTTAATGGTGGGATTGCACTGGATTCAGTGTATTTGCAGATGTTGCTGCAACCAACTGCTGATTTTTCTCCCATCCTGTCAGGGAACTCTGCCAGCCATGATTCATGGAATGATTTTTTTGCGCTGAGTAATCTGTGGTTTTTCTTTTTTCCTCTTCCCTCTCCCTTATTTTTATCCTGAACTAAAGCACTATTCATTTCAGCTAAAGGGAGGAGAAGCTTCCAAAGCATTAATACAAAACATTAAATACACTGTGTTTTGAGTGGAGGAATTGTAACAAATGTTAAACTTGCAGTAATTTTACTTGGTCTTAGGCAGTCTAGTCCAGTGTGGGAAAACAGTTTTAGAACAGAATCAGCTTTTGGTTTTGCTAGTCATATGGTTTCACAGTTCTCTTAAGACTTCTGTACTAGTATTGCTAAAGAACATCCAACTTCTGTGCTGATATTATGCCTCCTTTCTCACAGATCGCTCAGAAAGAAATAAACCAGACTGCCGCTCTTCAGGGTAAGAACTGTATTTATTTATTCTTCCCTTCTCTTTCTTTTTTTTTTACCCTTATCTTTTCCTTTTATTGGGTGAACTAGGAAATTGGCCAGAAATAGAAAAATGTCATTCTTGTACTTCTTAGTTTTGATAACAGTTATGTAATGCCAAAATAAGTTTATGTTTGAAATAATTGTGTTATATTCTTTATGGGCAAATTTTTTTCCAAGAAATTAATAGGACTTGCTACATTGTAATTGGGTACACTGAAACTCCAAATGCTTGTTTATGTATCATGCACAGGGTTGTTTGGTAAAACTGGTTTAAAACAAGAAACCCCTCATGACTTTTGCTACTTTGAACTGTTTGCATCTATAGCAAGGAAAATAACTATTGGTTCAGTCAAAAATAGCAGCACTTTATTATTTATTCCATTAACTCTGATCCAATCATACCTAAAGTTTCACAAGAAGCAAATGAAAGTGTTTTAAACAAAACATGTACATACACACCAACATGTTGTGTTTATTTAGAGTTTCCATCAGGACTTGTCGTAAACTTCTAGGCTATTGATTTGCAAGGCCATATTTTCCCTTAAGCTTCTGAATATTCTGTAGTTCTTCTTATCTTCTGATTTTTAAATGATCTCTTTCTCTTTTACCTCATTTTCAAACTCTCTTTCAATTCTCCACTGGGGAATAGGATTTTTTCCATATCATGTGGTAGATAGTGGAATTGTAATGAGCTAAAGTGATAAAGCACACCAGAGAACACTGGCTCTCCCATTCCTTTGTGAAAAGCCTTTCCAAAAAATGCCCCTAGTGTCCAGGCTTTTGACATGACCTGACCTTTCCATTTGATTTTTACGGTCTACATTTTTTCCTTTTTGGTACATTTTTACAGTACAGTGGGCTAGCATTTATAGCTGGAAGAACAGTGTAGCATTTTCTTACAGCACACTTGATGTGTTGTATCTGTTGTGTAACATGGGAGAGGATGTTTTTCCTTTCCCTCCCCCATCTGCCATAGCACTGTAGCTGATTCCAGCAGCATGTTTAAGGTGCAGGGGGGTATTGTCTTTGTCTTTGAGTACTTTCATCTGCTTAAAAGCTCAATCACTGCATGTGCTGATTTCCTTTAATACTTAAAAATACTGAACTTTTTTCTTTTCTTAAAATGATGTGGTTACAGTCTAAATGTTAGAACTTCCATTAGATCATGTCATATTACAAAAATGTCAAATAAATCCAAATCATTATCAAAAGGAAATCTTACTTTATCAAAATGTTTAGTTTAAGGTTGAAATAGCTTCAGTCTCTTCCCCTTTCTTCTCTCTAGTACATTCTCACCAGTACTTTTTTGTTCTGGAGTGTGTTTTACAGGTTTGAATTTGGACCAAAAGCAAAGTAAAACTTGGGATTTTTTTCCATGGAATTGGAAAGTCAAATGTGGACCAGTCTTGGCAATAAAACACTGCCCTAAGTTGCCTGGACTACAGTCTCCAAATTCTTATGTGGAAAGCAGAGAGTAATTAACAGTATAATGTAGATTGTTCATGATGTTGAGAGAAATGCAGCTTTCAGTAGTCTTTCATTCCTGTCAGTAGTGCATGTGCTTTCTGACCATATCTGTGTATCTTCTACCCCTTTCTCAGTCTCACTGGCCATTTTGTCATGAGCTGCAAGGAAGAAAAAGCCACCAATTAAAGGCAGTGTTGTTTTGTGCACGTCTCAGTGCTGTTTCTAGACTGAAACAGGAGCAGCCTGCCTTACTTAAATGGTGTACTCTGCTAATTGATATTGCTACACTCAGTGGTTCATCTCTCATTATAATTGGAAGCATTATTCTGTGGTGACAAATTGCTGGGCAAGATTCTTATCCTGAGTCTGGCTGTGTCATGCCCAGGAAAAGAGCTGCAGTTGCATCAAGGCCGGAGCCCCTTGATAGAAGACCTGAGGGAAAACTAAATTGTGAAGTATGCATGGCTAAAATTGAAGTGCAAAGCACACTTCTCTTGTAACATAGGCAGCATTTCCTAGCTATTTGAATTCTACTCGGGGCAGTTTTATGCCATTTTATGATGAGCTGCTGCATTTAGGACACTGTCCTCTCTGGGAGCAATTCATGACAAGGGAAGAAGAAAATACAGTGGTTCAGAGGCATCTTGGCTACTTATTCCTTAAACGGCATGTTGAGGCATGCATAGCTTAAAAACACAAGAGAGACCATCCCTCTCATGGTCTCAAGTGGAACAAAAATGACACTGCAGATCTTGAACTTGAACTCAAGATCTAGAAACAAGAGTTTCTGCACTAGAATTACTAAAAAATACTGGAGGTGGACATGGGAGAGCAGCTGACAAGATGAAGGAATAAGCAGTGAGCCTTAAGTAATGTAGATAACCTAAGATGAAATTGCAGTTGTAGATGTTTCTAAGAGCCAGAGAAGTAGTTTATTGTTTCATACAAAACTCTGGTGAGATCTTGCTCAGAAGTCTGTCAAGTCGAAGTACAAATACGGAATACTGGGATAAGAAGAGACCAAAAAATGACCCAGATATCCACCACCAACTCTTCCTCATGCATTGTAAGGTCAGGTTTTGGTCTGGAACATGATCATCATAATAAAAAGGTCACATAACAATATTTCTTGTGATTTCAAGTGTCTAAAGCTTGCCCTTTCCAACCTCCTGTTCTTATATATTTCTCTGCCTGTCTATTTCTAGATGTATTTCAAGCTTGTGCTTGAGTCTTTGCAGTATTAGGGATGAAGAGTTTATATACAGTGAGACAGGATCAGTTTTAAACCATACCTTGGACATAATTCATTAGTAATGAAAGACATAAAAAGAAGCTGTTCTAGGTAGAACGGTGTATAAATGGTCATTAATATAGTACTTTATTATAGGGTGATGCCATTTGAAGAATTTTTACAGCAGTATCAGGAACTCTGACAAATATTCTGGTTTGGTTATTAGCCTGTCAGATGTTTACCATGGGAGAAATGCTACAGAAAGAGGGAGCATTCTGAGGGTGATACAGGGATCTAGCACGGCGTGGGGAAGAAATCTGGCGAGTGGATGAACCAAAGACCATAGATAATGATTTAAAGGGAGGAAAACAGGTAACATTTACAAAATATGCATTATTACATTATCTTCTGCCTCTTTTGGTAATTAGCAACCATCTGACACTCAGGAGAGTTTAGATAAAGCAATGAGTATCAGAACAGGGCCTGTGTATCTATTTTGTGTACTGCTCTGCGCTGATTTTTTGTTAAATAGAGCACATTAGTAAGATCAAAGCAAATGCTCACTGAATCCAAATAATACCTATTGCTATGTTAAATTTTTATCAAGAGACATTTAGTTTCATGACCTAACAGCCATCCTTCAATTGTTACATTTCAGACAGTATGAAAATATATCTCTACTGGTAACATTGGTCTGTAATTATAATTCTTGATTTTACTGTCAGGTCATGCTTGTACTGTTATCTCTGATAGCTTCAGGTCGTGCACTGCTGTAACACAGGTCAATTAGGTCAAAAGAAGTAGATCTTTATTCCTCTAAATGTTTTCAAACTGAAAATGACATGATAGTAATAGAATATAAGATTTCAGGCATCTACATATTTGCAGTTAATCCCTGAACATGAGTAAAGCTTGTAGAATGAACTCGATTTTTTTTTCTTCTTTTGGTTAAGGATTATGGATCAAAAAATCCTGGAAACACAGTTCTGTAATTTGGTCTAATTAATTGTAGTTGCCTTAACCTTGGAGATGAGAGGATGAAGGTAGCTGGCAACTGCAGAAATTTATTGAGAGATTTAGTAGGGTATCAATCACTTGAAGTCAAGTAAGAAACTTTGATTTTTAGAATATCAGTGTCTACTGTGTAAAATGGGGAGGGGGGTGAAAATAATTAGTTAATTTCTAGAAACAGATCCTAGGTTTTACTGCATACAGGGTGCCTGCTGACTGTAATGTGCTTAAGTTCTTTTACAGCTGGTTGCCTTCATTTGATTGCAGTAAATTGAGCTTTTTTTGTTTAAAATGCATCAAGTCAACAATACAAATAGACAAAAGTTGTCTTTTGTTCCTTTATAAACAAGCACTTGTAGTGGCTGATCAAAGGGGCTACTGATCCCTTTAGTGAAGCTCTGGTAAATCAAGTGATCATTTTGATGAATGGTATTTTGTATCTGACTTTGGTTTTAGTTGTTTGGGATTTTTTTAATGTAGCAAAATTCCATTAGTGAAAGCTTCTCTGCATTTCTATTTCCTCTGCTATATAATGTTGATTTTGTAAAATTGTGCTTAAGAAATACTACAGTAACAGTCTGACTGGAGCTTAAGAATGTGTTTTCCCAGATCATCTGTGAAATCAGAAAAGACACCCTTTAATGAAGATCTTAAGCATTTAACAGAGCATGAAGGGAATCCTAAGGCACTGGCTTGAGCATGTGGTGAAAATGTCCTCACTTTATAACTAAATGAGGTGGTTTTACAAATTAATATGCTTTTGGGGTCTTGAGAAAACAGACAGTAACAGGTTTTTCTGTGCTGTAACCACTACAGTAATTTAATAGTTTCACCGGATCATAGATTATCCTGAGTTGGAAAGTACCCACAAGGATCATTGAAATCCAACTCCTGGCCCTGTACAGAACCATCCCCAAGAGTCACACTGTGGGCCTGAGGGCATTGTCCAAATGATTCTTGAACTCTTTCGGCCTTGGTGCTGTGACCACTCCCCTAGGGAGCTGTTCCAGTGCCCAGCCACCCTCTGGCTGAAGAACCTTTTCCTCATATCCAACCTAAACTTCCCCTAACTCAGCTTCATGCCTTGGGTCCTGTCGCTGGTCACCACAGAGAAGAGATCAGTGTCTGCACCTCCTCTTCCCCTCAGCAGGAAGGTGTAGCAGCAATGAGGTCTCCCCTCAGTCTCCTCTCCTCCAGGCTGAACAGACCAAGTGACCTCAGCCACTCCTCACACAGCTTCCCCTCAAGGCCCTTCACCATCCTTGTTGCCCTCCTCTGGACACTCTCTAAAAGACACAGCTCAGTGTCTTTTTTATGTTTTGGCACCCAGAACTGCCCCCAGCACCGGGGGTGAGGCCGCCCCAGCTGAGAGCAGAGCGGGACAATCCCCTCCCTTCCCTGGCTGTGCCTGATGTCCCCCAGGACAGGGCTGGCCCTCCTGGCTGCCAGGGCACAAGGACTCACATTCAATTGCCATGGACCAGGACCCCCAGCTCCCCTTCTGCGGTGCTGCTCTCCAGCCTCTCGTTCCCCAGTCTGTGTGTACATCCAGGGTTGCCCTATCTGAGGTGTAGGATCTGTCTTGGTTAAACTTTATATTGTTGGTCATTGCTCTGTCTTAGTCAGAGGGGCAATGTGGAGAGACTTCTGCCACTTCTGTACTGAGAAATCACAGAATGTTGGGAAGGTATTGCAGGTCATGTAATCAAGCATTGTGTTCATAGTGGGAAGATACTGATGCTAGATCAGGCAGGTGATGTTTTTTTATAGCCAAGATTTGAAAATCTCCCAGGAGTGAGAGATTGAGCCTACTTACTTTCAGCTCACTCTGAGGCTGCTTGTCTGTCATTTACTAACTTTATTTCCAAGTGATGGTGCTGTGGGAAACACTACCAAAAGAAACAGTCTAAACACTGGACTACCTAATATCCAGGAGGACTGAATTCATTCACACAAACATCCTGAAGTACAGTTTTTCATCACTGTTATTTAAAACCCATGTGTTCTCTACTAGCAATGTCTTGACAGCCTTGTCAATGCTTCTCTTTTACACAGGAAAATTTAAGGCTTTTGCCCATCTAGCCAGTGTTACAGACTGTAATACAGATCTGAAGTTTGAGACTTTGAACCTTGCTGGCACTCCATCTGAATGGGAAGGGTTGTGTGTAGAAGAAAGAATGCATGTTGGGGGATGTTTTACTGTGATATTTTTATTCGTTACATTTAGCTTTTGCAATTTTTAAGGCTAGGGAGTGTCAAGCTACTCTTGGTCTAAGCATGCTTTTAGGCTGTGAAAATAGAAATGTCCTCCTTTTGTACCCTCCCAGTAGGTCAGAAGCTGGGGTAGTTCTAAAAAGTATCTAGTCTCCTTTCCAAATCCTTGGGGTGCGGTTTCACAATTGCCTTGAGCTGAGCTAAGCCTGTGGTGCTCCAAGAAGGAAAGGTCTCATTCTCTCCTTTGGGCTGCTGTCAGTGCTCATGTGGTTAGTTGGATCAGAAGCCTGATCTCCAGGGAAAAAAAAATTGCTGTGTCTCCACTTCACAGATGAAGCAGGTTCAGCATAGGGGGGCAGAGTGGTTTCTTACAAGTTCCACAATCAATCAATGGCAGCCCCTGGAAGCAGGGGCTCTGAGTTGTGACTTTTCTTGTTGTTATCTTAAAAGTAGGCTCATGTGACTCCTTTTTTTCATTCTTAGAGATAAATTTTGGACTTACTCTGTGCAATCCCACAGGTTAAATATAGATTTAAACTGGTGCAATTTGAGATCGGAATCTACTTATGTCTCTTTCTTTTGTTTATCACGTGTTTCTCATCAGCACATGCTTTCACGTCAGAGCTGTTGCTTCTGGGAGTAGAATAAGCTGGAGCAATTTTGTGCAGCATGTTTCTGTGGTAGCTTCTTTGCCACAATAAATCATGATGCTTAATTTTTAATTTGCAATGTTAATTTTTACTCTGCTCAGTTTATACTTATCTGTAAATGAGGAAGAAAAGAATCACAGGTAGAGCCGAGGAATAAATGGCAGATGGGTTCAGCATAGTTTTTGGCAGTTAGGGATCACAAGAGTATCTAGAGCCTGTTCTTGGGAGTGTTTGTTTTAATGTTGCCAATTCATCCCTGTTGTGTTGGGGGTTTTTGGATATTCATCTCACAGATAGCAGGAAAGAGTTATTGTGAAGGATGTATCCTAGCCAGGCTCCTAGATCCCTTATTCCTAAACAGAGAAGAGGGATTTGTTTTAATAAAAAGAGTGCTCTGTTCCTGGTTTCTGCAAAGGGAATTCTGAAGGACTGTTTGCTCTGGTACCCTGAACAACTCTTTCCATTGTCTGGGCTGCTCTCCAGTGCTTACTCTAATTCATAATGGAAAATAACACTGCAAATGAGATGGTTGTTGAAAGAGTAAAGAGAAAAAGGCTCACCCTCTGTCTTCACTGAAAGGATTTCACTGCTTCTTTGGGCATCTTTTGTACATGAGCAAGTTTCACCATCCCATCATCTTTCAGAATAGACTTCTCTAGAAAGTACTGAGGACCATCCAGACACATAGCTACACTCCTTGTGCATTAGGAGAATTATCTGGGGCATGAACAACCATGATAGACATTAGTTCTAAAGGAGGTGGTTTCAGGAAGGGCACAATTGCACATTTTTTAAGCCAAATTAATCAGTCATGGTTATAGTTTTGCTTCTTTATAATTTTTTTTCTCCCCAAGACATCTCAATGATAAACAGCAGATGAAGTTTATGTGGTAGCTGGGAGAGAATTCTTTCCAAAGGTATTTGTAATGTTCTCAAAGAAAACGGAAAAGAAGGAGGAGCTGCTATGAGAAGCCTATAGGATATGTGTCAGGGCTGAGGAGGCAGACTCAGCAGGTTGTAAACTTACAACACAGAAGTAATAACTGTGATGTTGTCTCTGAAAGAATTTAATGTTGCTATTTTAAGAGTGTTGAAGCTTTTGTTTATTTCCCTAAGGATTTATGTAGGTTTCTGTCTATGCTCAGTATCTACATTTTCCTTTGCCTCTGGAATTTGAGTGGGAGAGCTCAGTTTGCAGTTATATTGTATTCGTTTCTATGGCCTCTTACTCTGATGTGCACAAAGGAGAAGAGATTGTTATTTTGTTCTTTTTTTTTTTTTTTGTTCTCTTTTAATGTGCTGCTCACCTACTTCGTAATTTCATAGAAAGTTATTTCTTTGATGTCTTTGTTCTTTATTCTAGAATAGGGAATCAGTTACCTTAAGTACCAGCATCTGATTTGGCAGGTTGAACATTGAAATGATTGATCAAGTACTCTTTTAAAAGCATATTACAGTTGCATTCTTACTACATCATGGGGGTAAAGTATTCCTAGTGAGGCCTGTCACATTGATAATTTCTTCCTCTTAAATGTATTTTAGTATAATGTACAGTATAATGTGCAGTTTGTACAGTTTGTACAGTTTGTCATTTTGACTCTGATCCTGTCATTTGTGAGAGATTGCATTTCTGATTTTGCTACAAAAATTTCTCTGTTCAAAAGTGGTATTTTGCTCAGTGCAGACATCACAATTTGAATTTAAGCTGTGTTTGCATACTGAGTTTGTCCTAGTTTTGGCCATCTGTGATAAATCACAGGCTCAACTGAGCTAGTATTAGCCCCTAGTATAGACAAGGATCAGATGCTTTTTCATCTGTTCCAGCTGCTTCAGCTCCAAGAAGAGAACTAAGATCCAGTGAAACAAAATGTCATGTTGCCTGTTCCTTTGGAGGCTTACAACCAAGGCAGGTCTCTAGCAGTTCTCATGCCACAGGAGGGTCCCCTGCTACAGAGGACTGAAGTTAGATCATGCAATCCTAAATGTGGAAAGTATTCATAGAAGTATGGTCTTTATAAGTATGCATAGCTGCATCTTAATCTTGGGAGCATTGTTACAAGAGGCTTGTCATCTGACTATTGTGGACATTGCCTTCTCCTGAGGCTTGAGGCAAAGGTTGACTTCTAATTAAAGAGAAGGTCCAAATCTAATCAGGGTGTTCCAACCACAGGCAATAATTACTTTGTTAAATCTCTCTTTTGATCTATAGCATAACATCTGTTTGAAGCAAAAGAAGTACCTCAGTGATACCACGTTTTTATTAGGCAATACTTTTGCTTGGAATAAATGCTTAGTAAAAAGAAACAGCTTTGTTTTTATTATTATATTTCTTCTGTTTCATGTCAGTGGACTGCTGCTTCTCCATCCCCGCACACACCAGTATCTGGTGTTTAGTATTAGAACCTGAAAGGAGGCTGTAGAAGTGAGAGGACTAAAGGAAATGGCCTTAAGCTGAGACAGGGAAGATTCAGATTAGATACTATAAATTTCACTGTTATGACAGTCAGGCATTGGAATAGGTTGCTCAGAGAGGTAGTGGAGTCACCATCCCTGGAGGTGGTCAAGAGACATTTGGATCTGGTGCTGGATGATACAGTTTAATGGTTTAGTGGTTTGGGGGTTACAATGGTAGTGCTGGGTTGGCAGTTGAACTTGATCTTAAAGGTCTCTTCTAACCTTGATGATTTTATGATTCAATGAATACAGTATTAGTTCAAACAATCGTTTTGTGATTAGACCAGGTCAGGAAGTTTCATAGTTTCTTTGGACAACTGTTTTTAAAACCATTGTGTTGGTTTATTGCCTTTTTTCCTGTGGCCCCTTCTAAAGTAATAGGTCCATGAATAGCTAAAAGCATGTAGTACTCCTGACAGGTGAAGGTTGGACAATTAGGCAGAACGATAACAATATGATGGAGCAAGTACATTAATGGCAGCTGCAGGAGAGGCTTTCTCACCACACCTTACTGGTGTATAGGACAAAAGATTATTTGCTTTAGTATTCAATCTATCTTCTTCCTTCTAAGGTTGTTGACAAGGAAATGAGTTCTGTTAAATGAACTTCTTACAGTGTGAACTGACTAGAAATGCTTTCTGTTAATAACAGCATTTATTTTTTTCCACCAAAGACAGAACTGAAATGACAGCACGGTTCTGTGGTGCAACTTAAAGCCATTTCCTCTTGTCCTTTTGCTTGCTATTTGGCAGAAAAGACAGACCCTCACCTTGATACAACCTATTTTCATGTGGTTGTAGAGAGCAATAAGGTCTTGCATGAGCCTCTTTACTCCAGGGTAAACACCCCCAGCTCCCTCAGCTGCTTGTCACAAGATTGGTGCTCCAGACCCTTCACCAGTTTTGTTGCCCTTCTTTGGACACTCCCAGCATCTCAGTGTCCATCTTGTAGTGAGAGCCCAAAACTACAGAATTCAAGGTATGGCCTCACTAGTGCTGAGTACATAGTGACAATCACTGCGCTGGTCCTGCTGGGCACACAGTTTCTGAGACAGGCCTGGAAGGCCACCTGGACGTATACTGGCTCGTGTTCAAACACTATCAACCAGCATCCCCAGGCCCTTTTTCACCAGGCAGTTTTCCAACCATTCTTCCCTCAGCCTGTAGCAATGCCTGGGGTTGTTGTGACCCAGGTGAAGGACCCTACTCAAGCAGGGTAATGCTGGAGCACATTGCAGGGATTGTGTCTAGATGGTTTCCGAGTATCTCCTGTGAGGGAGACTCCAAAACCACAATTTGGCACAGTCACCCGCCCAGTAAAAAAGTTCTTTCCTATGTTCGGTGGAACGTCCTACGCACCAGTTTCTGTCCCTTCCCTCTTGTCTTGTTGCTTGGCACCACTGAGCAGAGCCTGGCTCCATCCTTTTGTCACCCTCCCTGCAGATACTGAGGCATTGATGAGGTCCCCTCTCAGTTTTCTTCGAGGCTGAACAGGCCCAACTCTCTCAGCCTGTTATTTTGAGGGAGATGCTCCAGTCTTATCACCATCTTTGTTGCCCTCCTCTGGACCTGCTCCAGGAGCTCCGTGTCTCTGTTGTGCTGAGGAGGCCAGAACTGGACACAGTGCTCCAGATGTGCCTCATCAGGGCTGGGCAGAGGGACAGGATCACCTCCGTTGCCCTGCGGGCATTGCTCCCTGAGAGAAGTGATACTTTGTATTTATTAGCCATAAGTCAAGTTTCATTAGGTTTTTTTTTTAATTCATACACACTTTTAGCACCTACAGTGTGTTGTGGCAAGCAGTGCCACAGCTTAACCTCACATTGCATGTTGAAAAGTCTGTTTGGCTCTTTTGAGCTTGGTGTCTGCTAGTTTTGTATAATGCTTTCTGTGTTCTGTAGTGTAAGAGACTGAGCTGTCATTCCCTATAGCTTTGCTGCTTCTTGAGAAAATTAAAATGGTGTTGTTCTGCTTTTAAATAGATCATGTCAATCAATTAGGTAGTCTTAAGGAAAAGGTCACTATTACTTTTGGAGGCCCAGAGGCATTTTAACAATAGGCAAGAACATTGACTGATACGAGAAAAAGGATGGGAATGATTTACTGCCTTTGGAATTAAGGGCATCACTGAGAGTGGAGATTAGAGAAATTACCTGCTTATGTTATCTGAATTCAGGGCCTTTAAGTTGCACTGGAGATTGAAAAAAAGTAATATTCATTTTCTGTGCCTGTCCCTGTAAAAATTATGGATCAAGGGTTAGAGGTCAGAGATGAAGAGGTTGTTATAAGAGAAGGGTAACCTCACTGGTCCCTGGTTTTTCTGGTTATTTTGCTGGAGTAAGCTGGTACTTTGTGGCTCTTCGTAATTTCCTCTTCCTAAATTACCTGATGACATGTGGCACATTGATTGAAGTGCATGAAGGAGCATGTGATAGAGCTATATGCTTGGGGAATACTTACAGGCGAGGGAAGGGCATTGATACCTGTGGCTGTGAAATGTTTTGGAGAGGTATTTCTTATGGCTGTTGTTCTGACAAGGTCCGGTTCAATCTGTTCTACAGGGTGTTTGTTTCTGAAGCTAAATTTAGCTGGGTGGCAAAAAATGATAGTGATTATTTCTTCCAGGTTGTAATCATCCATTAGAGACTGCAATATTTACTATCTTGCCATATAATTTGAGGTCCATGATGTTGTAAGACAGCCAGGATATATGGTTGAGGGTGGAGGAAGCTCCTTTTGTCTTGTTGTATGTTTGCGTGGTGACTTGCTCAAAGATGAGATCTCTGGAGAAATATCCGCGGAGGTTAAAGGCCTTCTCTCAGTTGTTGAGGTAGGTGTTTTGTTCTTACAGCAAATTCAGTGCTGTTCCCACCTATCAGGATTTTGCAGTAGGATAGATGCAGGTTTTGTAGGCATCAGAATGATTTAAAAATTTCTTTGGCTCTGTGGGTCAATGCTTCTGTTTCACTCTTGAAAAATAATTTGAGTATGTGTAAACTTGAATGTTTTTCCCCAGCCCGGGCTAGCAAAGGTGTTAACTTTACCTATACATGGTATGTTACCAACCTTCTTGTAGAATCAGAATTAAAAGACTTGAAAAATAATCTTTGATCCATATGTTTTTGGAGTGGTTGACCTTAATCTCAGAGTTGCTGGATCACTGTGAAGGTATAAAAAGGACTGAAGTTTAAGGTCGTGTTTAAACTCAGAGGTAAACATTGCATACCTACAAATACGTGAATGTATGGTTTGTTGTTGTATAGTGCAAATGTTTGGTGAATAATCTTCTGTATTTTGTAACCAAAAGCTTTGTGAATATCTGGCATAGAAGAAAAGGAAGCATTTAAAGAAGAGCAAGGGAAAAGTGTTCAGGAAAACATGCCATTTCTCTGACTGAGCTGCATGCAGGGTACCTTCTGGAAAGACAGGTCCAATAAAGGGTGTGGTTATGAGATTTTGTTTGACAATTTCTTTACACTGTGCATTCTGTGTAGGCCACTCTTATAAGTTCATGGATCTCACATACTGTAGGGTGTAACTGGGTGAGTCAGCAGTACATTGCAACAAGATGTGATCATGCAGGAAGATAGTTTTACTTCTGTACTACTGAGATGTTAATGTAAGAGGGTTGAAAATTAGTGTTTCTGCTGCTTTTTAAATTATTTGTTTATAAGTACAAATGGCCTATTTGAAACCAATATGTTTCTTTATATGGATGACCTTGTAGTATTCTTAAACACATCTTTTGGCTGTTGGTTCACATTTATGTTGTAGAAAGGGTTTTGGTTTTTTTGTTTCTCATTTTTAAGCACTCAGTTAAAGCTTCACTATGTTTGGTGCATATGTATTAATATTTCTGTCATGTAGGCTGTTCGTTCACAACAAATGTCTTTACTCCTACCATACATGTATAATTAAAACAATGAGGAAATTCCCTTTGTTTCCTCACTCAGCTAAAGGTTAAACTCCAGCACATTTCATGCTGCTTGTTTGACTCAGCTGGCCTATAAAGAAGTTGAACCAAGCTGAAGTAGCACAAAAATCCTATGTCATGGGACTTATCAAAGACATAGCATTGGCAATTGTTGTACTTTGGAATTCTCAAAGGTGCTCACCTGATTTTTTGGCACTGAGGTCACACCAGTACTGAACGCTTCTCATAATCCCAGTTCTGTGGGTTAGGTTGAACTTTACATTTTAGATCCCAAACATCTGTCTTTTGTATTATAGTCCTGGAATCGTGCTGCTAATCTTTGACTAGCCAAGATCCAGATACTGTTTCAACTGCTGAGTGTAGAACCTATTTAGTAGTGTTCCTGGGAAGTGAGACTCAATAATTCACCTGTTGGAGGCCTCAATTGCCTCAAGATTCCCCAGGAACTCCTTCCTTATTACTCTAGTTTCCTCTCAAAGGATGCACAGTAATTGGAGCAAATGGACATATATTTTACAGATTTTTACACAGGAAACAAACATACCTAGGCAAAATAAGAAACACCTGTACCTTGTTGCCTTGGTCTGATTACTGCTGTGATGTCTTCGAAGTCAGTATACTTGCAAGGACCTGAGCTTTCTCCACTGGATTCCTCACCTCCAGCATATGCATCATCTGAGTTCTTCCCCTTGCAGTCAACACACTTTTGTTCTTGCTTGTTCTTCTCTAGAGTAATGTTCTTTTGTGTTTCTATTCTGAAGCTTCTCTGTTTTCAAAAGTCCAGCTGAAATATACCCATCTTTTAATTCCTTTGGGTGATTTCCCCACCCATTCCCTATTGTTTTCTCTTTGCTGATCTGCAGATAAGTGATTTAGTAAGGATTTAAGATACTCACTGCTATAAAAGTAGTGTTATCTGTTTTGTTACAGTCATTATTAATGTTTCTAGTCAGATGAGAACGTTGACATACCACTTTTTCCCTTTACAATACTTTAAAGATAATCTTACCACTATACTCATATGTTATATGAAATATAGAAACTATTTGAAGAAAATCTAATATTCATACTTTATAATAGTTAAAGCTCTGTAAAGACATCTTGAATCCTGTGGACCCAGATTTACTGGTTTTCTTTATGCCTTTGTCCTGTTCATCCTTCATGATTAAACCAAGTTTTATTCATCTGTGATGTCAATTACAAAGGTTTTGGAGCTCATTTCGCCACCAGGTTATATTTGATGTACAGAGATGTGTGAAGCAAGCAGAATCTCCCGTCAGTGGCTAGAGAAGGCTTTGATTTACTGACTGAAATGCAACTGCAAATAGTTGAATCAAAAAACCATTCTTCAGAAATAGGCTTTGTTTTGTACTCTTTAACTGTAAAAGTAGGGCACTGTCATCTTTCCCCATGTGCAAATGCAGAAACTCTGTAGACTTTAATGGTAAAGTATTTCCATCAGCAGAAGCTGCACTTTACATCTAAATTGTTCTATTTGAAAGTGCTGGTTCTTCCCTTCTGTTTTTTAACTGTGACTTTTCGTGTCTGAATGTAATCCTGGCTGGGCCCAGCTATCCTGTCCCTATCACTATAACAATTCAGTGACACTTTCATTTACATTTACAGTGCTACATTGCTATTATGCTATTATTAAAATTATAGGTGTTTTCTACTCATAGAATTATTTACTACCAAGATTAAATTGCCATTAATAATAAATACTATTTACTGATTTTAATCAAAACATACCAGTTGGCTTATCATAACAGTGAGTGTGATATGTTGATAGACGCATAGTGGGGAGCCTTTTTAGCTGTTACAGGAGGGCCAAAGTCTCCTTGTAGCATACATTTTATTGGGAGCTGAAATCAGTCAGTATGCAATGAAGACTGAGAATTACTTGAATCATGCTCTAGGCATTTGCCTTTCTGGAATGGCTGTGTTTATACAATCATCTTGGGGTTAGAGGCACTTCAGCTTGGGTTGTTGACTGAAAGAAAATGCTGTAGGAAATCTATCTAGAGTGTCTGTAGCTCAGGATTAGGCAAGAGTTAGTTCAGGGTGCACACAAACCAAGTGACTCAGATTCACAAAAAATCTGGGAGGTGTTTCAGCTTTAGGGTCTAAGCTGGGCATTATTAAATGTGGAAGCCGTTGTAACCTCATGACTTGTAGGCTGCTGTGAGAATTGAAGTGTGAAATGTTATCATCTGCTGCCATGATTTGCTTTGACTTCCTGCCTGTGTTCTGCCTTAAAATTGAAGGTTTGGTTGCTAAAATATGATCCCAAAGTATGACAGTGACAAGCACATGAATATGTAATAAATGGTTGAAGAAACAGCTAGAGAGCAATTCCTGAAAGGATTTCCCTATGCTGATCAATGTGAGCTGTTTTAATTAGCAGAGCAGCTGGATTTTAGCTGCTGCTTAACTACATCCTCACTTGTCCAGACAGTGGGAAGTCGCAGTTGTGGCATTCATTAAGTGATGCAGAAGCAAACATCCTCAGCATATTGATGAGGATTGACTTGTCACTGGACTTAATTACTGGTTCAGGATTTCTTGCTTTTCTGGCTGAATCCAAGAGAGAAGTAAAGTTGTGCAGGGATAAGTCTTAATTTCTAGATGACCTATCTATACTATTGATCATGTGATTTCTTAGGTGACTAGATCTTTTTTAGCCTCATGTGCCTGCAGGGCCAGAACAATACCCCATGATCTAGCAGAGAACATGCAAGTGTCCGTTTTACAGAAAGAGTGGGGACAGGCTGCTGCCAACCGTGTTTATTCTGGTGCTCTTCTTATCTCCTAGTGAGTCAGTATGGATGACCAGCACTAACAGGAAAAAAAATATAAAGGGTGGTTCAGCTGATACTGGAGGATGAGAACAACAGCTGACAGGAGGTATAGCCAGCATTTGGTGATTTACTGTCAGATTAGTGGCAGAGTCATGGACTTAAGGTTTGTTTGTCGGTGGAGGCTGAGCTGCTTACCCCAAGGGCTGCTGCTGGCCTCCCTGTCCACTCCCATCATTTCTCTGGTGCCACCTTGATGCTCATGTGGCTCTGCAGCCAGCTGGAGCAGTTGGCCTGTCTGGCTGAAAATTAATCAGGATATTTGGGATGGGATTCTTTGTTGTTAACAAAATCACGTGGCTGATCCAGCAGGCTTGTGACCATGCCAGCACAACACAAGAGAGCTGGTGGACATGGTGAGTGTGGGAAAGCAGCAGTACTGGCTGTGCACTGTCTGCTTCTCTGACACTGATGGGGAAAGTGCACCTGGACTCTGTGCCATGTCAGCTAATTTACACTATCAGCTAGAGGACCAGGGCACCTCAGCAATGGAGGCATTGAAGCAGCTGATCACTGTGGGTGCATTTTCAGTAAATTGACTTCCACAGGATTAATACAATTCTGTCTACTGCACCCACATCATGAATTTGGGATAGCTGTGGGTAAAGCTGTTTTAGCTTTAGGAGCTTTTTGGTAGAACTAGTAAGTCTGTCTTTGGCCTGCAGATGGTGGTAAATCTGATCTTTTGCACCACCCCTATTTTAGCTATAAAGTTACTACCATCTTTATGTAATTCAGTCTGCAGTGAAATAATTTAGGTGACATTTAAAACATTTGCTGGGAGTAATTCTTCTAATAAGTTTTTAGAATGTTGCACTGGCTGTTATAAAGATGGCTTGATTTCTAAAGTAACTGAGAGGAATATATGATGCTTTTTATTAAACTAGTGTTTTGCCTTACAGTAATTTCAGCAGAACTATTTTAAAATTCTTGGCTCACATTCCAAGAAGTCACAAGACATTAAAAATAGCAACATTTAAATAATTTTTACTCTGTGTGTGAGTATAAAGCAGGGTCAATAACCATCAAAATTAGACATATGTTTAACTTTTACATGGGTATGTGAACCTAAGGACTGATACTTTATGAAAAGCTTCATATAACTTGACATAAAGGATAAATTTTGAGACCTTGGAATAGATGCTTCAGAATATTAATTTTTTAGAACAAGTGATCATTCTTTTTCATTATTTTTGTTGGCTTTTTTTCCCCTTTAGGCTTTTATGTATGTCTAGAGTGATGTATGAAAAATGTGCAATCAGTTTTCGTGTAGAATATTCATTGTTATGTCAGTTTAGAGAAATAAAGTAAAGGTCCTGGTTCTGATAAAGGGAACAGGCAATGTGAAGGTCTGCTCAATTCCTGCTGAGAATCCCATGCAAGCCAATAGGAAGGTGTGGAAGTAGATGATGAAGAGATGCTGAGACAGTCTAGTAGCTTGGAATGTCTTTTGTATCCCAAGCAGTATCACAACCTGATAGTATCACCACCTATCACAAGTAGAGCAGAAGACTATAGATAGCCAGGGGAGACCCTCCCTAGATGGCTTCGGGTAGGCTCACAGGCATGTACGGGACAGTCACAAGCCAGTCCTGCCTGTGATCTCCAGAGGCAAGTAAAATCCATCAATCCTCTGCCTGTTGGCACTCAACAGCCCAGCTGCCTCACTGTCAGCCAGCTTATGGGAATGTGCCCATGAGGTGCCCTCCACTGGGCTGGAGACACTGCTGCTCCTGAACCAGCTAAAGGACCAGGTGGGTGGAAAGATAGCCCAGGCCTCTTGGCTTAGGTAGCTGTCCTGCTCTGGGCAGACACAGCTCCCTGCCACCACAGGAGAGGGAGCACCTCCCCTTCTCTAGCTCTAGCTCTAGCTCTCTAGCTCTAGCTCTGCTCAGGGGGGAGTGCCAAGGTGAGTGATGCTCACACAGTCACTGTGTTGGGTCAGGAGCAGCCTTTTGAGAAACCTGGTAGCTACACTGAAATTGTGTTTGAAGAGAGGCAGTGCTCCGTCAAGGAAGTGTCGAAGCAGAGCCCCAGATGAGGGAGAAACCGTAGTTTATGCACAGTAAGTGCACTTATTCCACTGAACAGTTTACAGGTCTTTGCCCAGTCTACCTTGTGGCAATTTTATTTTCCTAATGCACAGATCTGAAATATGCTTTTGAAGCATTTTCCTCAAGTGTTTATATTTAGAAAACCTGTCCCTGAAACCCAGAGTAGAGCCTGCCAGAAAGAGTGAGTAGGTGTTTAACAACTTGAAACATACCACTCCAGGTTCTTTATCTTTCAGAAATGGTGACCCATGGGACCCTTTTCATATTGCTGCTGACTTGAAGTACCCAACTGCTTTCAGCATAGCAGGCACAGCAACTTACAGATCTCCTCTGAACTTACTGACTGGGTTTTTCTGGGTGCAGAGTGGGTTTTGAGGAGCTGGCAGGGGAAGCTCATCAAAGCTATTGCCTGAGCTGGAAACGAAACAAAGTTTGTGATTTAAATTACCAGTTAGCAAGGTCTAGGATAAATGTGCAGATGTCAGAGGAGTTGCTCTGGTTGTTCACTCTTGCAAGCTAAAAGAGGGGGGTGGATGAGTGGTTTGCATCTTTACTTATTCCATATTAGATATGACTCTGGTGTTGCTAATGTTTATAAGATTCTTTAATACTTTGAAACTTCCTGCTGTCTGCACAGTTTTCTTCCAGCAATATGAGTTTGGACTTTGCTTGTGTACATTGCAGGGTGGCACAGGAGCTGCTGTCTCCCATCCCCACAGCTACTTACTGTCACACTGTCCCCTTGGCTGTTCTCATGTAATTGTGGGGGGAGTCACATTTGGGATGGATTAATTTTTCCTTGGCATGTGCATTTATGAGGATTTTTTTTTCTGTCTTCTGGTTCATTGCTGTGCCTTATGAACAGGAGGAGAAGGTGGGGAAAAGGCAAGGACCATGCAATACAGTAATTGCTGCAGCTCCTACCGCATCAAATAGGAGAATTAAATTTGATTTGGTTATGTTAATTATTTGGATGGCTTGAGAGAAAACATGTCATTAACTGTGGAGCAGAGGAGGTGATTAGTAACCTTATCACTTCTCTCTTTGCAACACAGAATAAGAGACCAGGAATTGCTTCCTATGGAGCAGGGATGGGTAGGCTCAGCATAAGGTATGGATAAAATCACCAGCTGCCCCAAGAACAGCATCTTGCTTAAATTACTGGGGTTTAGTATATAACAAAGTTATGAAGTTTGCAGTTCCTTTACAGGGCTTCATGGGGAAAAAAAATGCATCTCCTGTCATTTCCATGTTTTTAAAGGGCTTAAATAACTGTAAGCTAGATGTGAATCAGCCTCTCCTGGGGGTAGGAAATGTAGTGCTTTGCCAAAAGGTTGTTGATGAGTGACCTGTTAATGGAAAGTGGAAAAGTAAAACTGTCTTCTAACAGCTTGTTTTGCGTGTGAGCTCATAAATTTTCTAATAGAACCATGTTATCCTGGGTTCTAAATTACAGATAGTTGCATGTTTGAGCTGCCTTGCTGCCCTTGATATATCCATTCTTCAACTTCATTAGGTTGGTTTCATGAGAGATTTTACTTCTTTGTTCCTTGCATTTTGATTTTTAAATGTTTTCTATGTATCCTTTTGGTCCTCATGCTGTATGGAAAGCTTGAACTTGTGTCTACATGACAACTCCTATGATTTCCAGCCAAAAGTACTTGCTTTTATGTGAAAGTGTTTATCAGATTCTGAGGAAAATTGCAATGGGACAAAGGGCTTTTGCCAGTGGAAGAAAGAACTGGTTCCTTTTTGTTCTTACTGATACTCGAATGTGCATACTTCATACATTTCCTAATTTCTGCCTATAAAACTTAAATCCTGAATTCTTAGTATAGAAAGTTACTGCTGCTCCAGAAGATTTCAGATTCATGTTACCAGACTTCAGTCTCCTTCCTGTCTGATAATAAATACAATTAAAACCCTAAAGACTGTAGTTATTCAGAGAAATGAAAGCAAAAGAATAAAGCTTCAAAAATGAGCATCCAAAAGAAAGAGACTTGAGGTACGAGGAACTAAGAAAAGAGTCCAGGGTACATCTGTGAGGAACACACAACTAAAAGTGTTTTTTAAAGATAAGGCTGTATTATGATGGGACACTTTGAAGGAAAATTAGAACCCTTTTCTGCTAAAAATGCACAGTGAAATATGACTGATAGAAATGTTTTCTAAAGCAGCTTTGCGAGCAGTGTGGCTTGGGGCCAAGCCACATTTGAACTGTTTCTGAAACTAGACAAATAGGCATTGTTTATCCTAGACTAGCCAGACTGTTTCAGAAAACAGTTCCGTCAGAGCAACATTCATTTCTAGTCTTAATTAGTTTCCAGAATGACTGTAGAGGGAAGATGTTTTTCATCCACATCTTTTTTGACTGTCTCTTTCTTCTCTCCTCCAAATCCCCCCACTCTTCGTTGCACTGGAGTAATTGCAGCCATCATGTGCATGTGGAGCTAAACTGAGCCCTGACAGAGTTGGTGTGCTGCACACCAGCAGAGTGAGAGTAGACTGAAAATGCTAATGCATTCCCTGTACTAACATTCCTTCTGATGGAGTCTGGTGCTGGAAGGTTTCTGGAAAAGGCCTGATTAGTATACCTTTGTTTTGTTGTTAAGATACTGTATTAATTTGAACCAGATACAGTCTATTTATTTTCAGCCTTTAAAAAGTCCATTCAGCACTTCCAGAGGATTTTCACCAATAAATAATCTTGACCTCTTGCGTTTAATAGAGAAAAAAGAAAAAACCACTTCTTTTCCGAACTGGTTGGTTGGTTTGTTTGTGTTGTTTTAATTCCTCTGTGCTTAGCACAAAGTGGAAGAATATTAATAGCATATTCTTCAAACTGCAACATTTCTGAAAGTGATAATCCCAAATTCGATTTGATTTTTACCTGCAGAAATAGTAGGAACTGCTGTCTGTATCTGTTAAGTAGCACATTCAGAGGAGAGGCATCAGAAACCGTAGTCTTACTAAGAAAACAGATGAGTTGGCAAAAGGAAACATTTTTCTGTCCTTGCGTATCAACAAATATTTGGTCATGTTGTCTTCCTAACCCCACCCACCAAGTTATTACTGAAAAATATTATCTCAACTGGAAGGGAAGGCAAGTTGTTAATTGTTAAAAATATTTAACAAAAGGGTTGTAGGTTTTTACTTCACTGTGTAAGTTTTATCTATTTACGAGAATGTAAATCATTAGATGCTTGTAATCTGTGAATATGCATGCCCATGTGAGACAGAATGTGAACTTCAAGACAGAATTGAGAGACATAATGGATCTAATAATTGGCTTTCTATCTTTGCAAAGTCTTGAAGCCAAGCTGTAACCTGGTTTTCATTAAAAGGGGTTGGGTATGGTTGTGTAGTCCAGGAGTTTTAGGCAAATTTCTGTAAGATAATGCAAGGGAAAAAACAGGCTTGGCAAACCCTTTACAATATATGGGGAATTTTTGCATGGTGTTACTTAATTGTTTTCTCTTTGAGACATTAACCATGTTTTAATATTTTTTTTTTCTTCAATAAGCCAAGGACCCTTGTCATCCATAAGAGCGGCAATTAAGAGATGTAAGTTTACATTTCCTTTTTGAGAACTATAATGTTGTAAGATTGCTACATCTTTATTTTCAGTAACTGTTCAACTTGGTATGCAAAAACAAAGTGGATGTAAGTAAGTAAGCAGTAAGCTGAAGGGCTGTAATTTCTTCCTCTTTCTTTTTAGACCATCGTTTTGTTCCTTCTTCTTCCTCTCTCTTTTTAGACCATCTTTTTGTTCCTTCTTTCCAGTTGCTAACATTTTCTTATTTATGAACTAATACATCTGTGTACAGATGTGATCCATCTCTGAAGAGCTGGGATTAGATGTACCCAATTTTTAGTTCATTTGACAAAATAGAAGATTGTTTTATTTTAGTAGAAATCTGCAGCAACTGCTTATTCGTTGTACTGGGGACAGCATTAGACTCGTGTACTGGGCTTGTTTTGGAAAATGAAAGATTGTTTATAAATCTTGAAGAATGAAAGTCCAAACTCTTCTTCCATGATTTCATCATTTAAGTCCTTTTCCCCTTTCCCTGCTCATGGTGTTTCCAGGCAGAGAGTTTCTTTAGATGCATATTTCAAAGTATTTTATGCTGTTACTTTCTTCCCCTTTTCAGTTTTATTTCCTTTCTGTCTATGACTTTAATTTCATATTAATGAAACAGCCCTCAGGATTCTGCTATGGGGAAAAATAAATTAGTGTATGTAGTACTGATTTGTTTCTCCTGGACTTATTAGTCAGGGACTCATTAGTGTGGATTAGATTGGAGGTAGTGAAAGGGCATCATGAAAGCTTTACTCAGAGCAAGTCTGCATGATGCTGTCGTTAAAATGCAACACTTTATTTGTGCTGTTGCTGCCACAGATGGAAACTGGAAAACAGAGAGCACCAGATCACAAAGGGCTTTTTGTGGTGGAGTCAGAAATTAATTCAGACCGCCTAAGCCCCAGTACTTTGCCAAACTGAGAAATCATCTACGAGATCATTAAGCATTTGCTATCTATGTTTTTGAAAATGTAGTAGCAAGTGATTCTTTGTTTTGAGGCATAATCACGTAAAAATCCAGTCAAGAAGCTGTGGCTTATGTTATTTACTTATTAACATGTGAATAACTATGATGAAATGTTAAGTACCATGTGAATTATTCAGATAATAAGCTAGCAAAATAATATCCATGTACATAACAAGGCATTGTATATGAAACTATAGTTTTTTGTGTGCCATTACCCAGTGCTGTTAGGATGGACCTATGTTACAATGGACACTGAGTAATTCCTAACTTCCCTTGCCATTAATCTGGAAAAAGTATGGTATTCTCTGGACAAGTGTATTTCCCTAACAGAGTTAGAAATCTGTCTTTCTTTATCCCTGATTCTTTGGGCTCTTGCTCTCAAACTTTCAAGAAACATGGTAAGTATGTACAGGGTTTCAAGTTACCCATCTGTGGACAATGCTGTCTGTCACTTTGTTTTGGTAAGTCACTCCATTTCTTGTGGCCAGAGAGAAAGAGGGTTTATTTT
This sequence comes from Leptocoma aspasia, assembly GCA_013399835.1. Taxonomy (NCBI): domain Eukaryota; kingdom Metazoa; phylum Chordata; class Aves; order Passeriformes; family Nectariniidae; genus Leptocoma; species Leptocoma aspasia. The sequence continues at coordinate 722,978 of VXAX01002638.1, forward strand.
CCTCTGGTGCCCTGACCACAACTCCAGATAGAAAGACGGTGTCATTTTCAGTTCTATGCTCCATAGGGTTCAGAAAAGTGAGGCCAACATAACCTGAAGGAAGCAAGCATGTGATCATGAGATTTGGTCAGGAGTAATCTTTTGATCTCAACTCTTAAAAAGTTACCCCAGGATCTTTAATGATGGTCTCAGGCCTGGACACACCACTCTTATCCAGCTCCCACTGAAGTCAGTGAAACTATTTCCATTGATGCCAGCACAGCAACATGCACAAGAATGCCAAAGAAAGTGGAAAGAGGCAAGTCAAATGCTGCAGCAGTGAGACAAAGGGGAACAGTGTTTTCACTCGCTTCTCCACTCTTCCAGACCAGGCTGTTGTTAGGAAGCAGGGCTACAGAAGCAAGATTCCTATCCTAAAATGTTGGAAGAACCTGTGGGCTTGTTCTAGTCTCATTCTGTCCTAAGTAAATACATGGCTGAAGGAAGGATGTATAACAGCTTGTATGCACTCTGAGGCTGTGGCTTTCCATTTGGCAGTTTTGCAGCTATTTTTGGCTGTGGGTTTTATTTGTTTTTCATTTTGTTTGTTTTGCTTGGGGGCTTCCTAGGTTCTTTTGGCTCCCACTTTTTCCCAACCAGATCAATTCTGTGACCTCATTCTCCTCCCCATCTGCACAAACATTTGGGCTGGCATAATGCAGGGAGTGGTGCAGGGGCAGGAACATACAGCCCAAGGAAAGGTGTAGGAAGGAGTGAAGTGCCTTCATAAATCATGGCTGTCAAATTTGAGTAAAAGTACAGACTTGCTCTAAGGGTGTAGTTATGAAGATTTTATTCAGCAGCAATGCCAGCCTCTATGGTGTCTAACAGTTAGATCAGCTGTGAAAAGGGCAGAGAGGACTACCCTGGATGTGGGAAGAGGAATCCTTGTTACCCCCCTAGTTATTTTTTTATCAGTTCCCTCCCTGAAGTTGCACAGAGAAGCACTGGAGCCAGGAAACAGGCAGGAAAGAGACTACTGTTGGGGGTGGCATGTTCCTTCCCCTGTGCTGCTGGTGATCTGAGCCCAGGGTAAGCAGGTTAAGGGAGGTAAAGTGAGACAAAAACTGTACAGACAGTGGTTATTTTTTTATCACTGTGAACTTGCTGTGGGGTCACATGAGTGCTAACATTCATTCAAGGGGACTCAAAAAATCCATGTTTGGAAGGGGAATTGGGAATCACCATCTCTTTAGCTACATTCAGGCATTAATTCGGCCCAGCTGTAATGTCAGACAGTCTAATATTTCCTTGAGGTGCCTGGAAACAGAACCAGAAAAGGAGCAAGACCTCCCCCTTGTGCCAAGAAACAGTTTGGGAGAAGACTCTCTTATTGCAGAGATGCATGAAAAATTCCGATTAGTTTGAACCTCCACATCTTTTCTTCACAACCTTTCCATACAGAAATAGTCTAATCAGATGTTGGGTGAAACCAAGGCTCTTTTTTCTGATGTTGGCTTGAGGATTATCTGATCATTTTAGTGTTCCCTGAAGAAGGATCTCTGCAGTCGTGTAACACCTTTGATACTTCAAAGACCGCAAGCGTGGCCTCTTTCATGGGAACATTCTGTCAGTTCTTCAAACTGCATTACTTTGTAGGTAAGGGAGGGAGTGTTTGCCCACCCTTGAGGCTTTCCTTGAGATACTATAAGGAATTCCCTTTATTCCTAGTCTTCTATATAGTGAAATAAATAACTTCTTAGTCTAATAGTCACCATATTTCCTAGGTTTGGAAGAAATGTCTAGCCTGCATTGAAAGAAGGTGTGTTTTAAATATTCGCGCATGTCCTTGTAGAAAGGCTTGGCCTATTTGAGGCTGTCTTCTCAATCTTTAATGCAAAATTAAACTTGCTTTTAAAACACTCTGCAATGACAAAACTGTTCAGCATTTCATACAGATTTGCTGATGGAAGCACACAAATATTGCTATGCAGTGTGTACATTGTGGAAGCACTCAGTGCTCATAACAGAACCTTATCTCTGAGCAGATCCTTGATAACTTCAGTTGTCTTTGTATTGCCTTAAAAGGTTGCCCGAAAGACTGTAATTTCTAGCCCAGCTCTCTTCCAAAGGTTCAAATCTGCATGTCAGACTTCCGTTGCCACCAGCTTGTCTGTAGCATCCAAGTTTATGGGTTTGTGGTATAATGGTGGTTGTACTTATACAGGCATTTTGATCCTATTGCTTAAAATACCCCCTGCACCATAATCTGTATGTATTTCAAATACAAATGACATATTAAGTACACTTGAAAAGTAGAACCCTGAGAAGAAACAGTAGTGGAAAAAATTTGAAACATAAGTATGCAGCACAAATACAATACCCTTTGCCTCCACACTTTAAAAAATAATTGGAAAAAGCCCACTAAATAGTTCTTCTAAGAAATGTGTACCAAAGAGGAATCTATAAGTCACTGATCTGCCCTCTATTTACAGTATTACCATTAATCCTATGTGCTGTACAAGGTTAAACACATTTAGATGCCTCATTGACACTAGCTAATAAAGTGCCTCGTTGCCACTAACAGAAATAAATAGTGACAATGGTATGAATTTATTTGATTTTTTCCCCCCAATGTTACACCCCACAAGACCAATAAAGTTATAAGATGAAAAAGTGAGGTTTTTATCCACTGAGATTTTCCTCTCCTTCCCCTTCTGAAGCTACTTTGCTTGTTTTACTTACATACCCCTAAGCATAAGCTTTTTGAAATGTTAGTGATTCTCACCCTGAGCATTTCTTATTGTTGAAGTTGAGAAACCAACAGTTTTCAGTTGTCAGTGTATAAAGCAGCACTGAAATACATTTCCATTGACTCCCCTGATGGAAGAGAGGTTTTTAAAATCTTAAAACTGTCATAATTTGAAATCTGAGGGAAAAATTAATGGTATGCTTTTTCAAGACAATCCACAAAGGGAAAGAAGAATGGACTTAAAGGATCGAAAGACCACAAGGCCAGAAAAATGGCCGCAGGTTTTTTCTTGTGGTTTTTTTTAAGTCAGGTATATACTATATTTTAACAATTCATGTCTTCTTTCATGTACTTTTTAATTTAAATTCATTTCTTTGAAATAGTGAAGGAATAAAAACTGTGCAAGTCTGGGGACAAGGATTATTTAGAAAACTTGTATTTTCTTTTCCCTAGCATTTGTGGAATACCTGAGAGCAGAAGATGCAGTAGCTTTCATCTCCATTTCTACTATGGGTTTAAATCCTCTTAAGAGCCTCCAAAACAAAATATGTTCTAGAAGTGTGGTTGTAAAATAATGTGACAGCAAAAGCAGAAGAGATGTTGACAGAGGAAGGGAAGACCTTTGTCAGTGTCATTAAAAAATACATTTTTATATCAAATATTTATACACATGGAAGTAACTTGATTCCATTAATGCTTGAGAGATATTTTTCTCCAGAAAAATGAGTACATTTGGAAAATATACATGATGGCTTGGGCATTAGTCCTTTTAAGGAGACGTGTTTATATATATGTATCAACTAGTGAAGTTATTTTTATAGAAATATTTAAAATGTGTTGTTTCCAAGAGAGTTTATTTGTTTACTTGAATTTTGGAGCTTGATGGATTACATGGATCCCTCACTGGATTTTTTTTTGCCTGTGTTAAGAAAGGAAAAAGGTCTTTCAGGCGTTTTTAGGTTTTTCCTGTTTAATAACTTTGATAAATAGAAGCATATTTAGAGACTCACAGGAACAAAGAGCTTGTAGAATTTATCCAGAAATTAAGAAATAGTGAAGTAAGGTGACAGGTTTTTCAATTCAATTTTACATTCCCCATTAATTAGCTTTTATTTCTCCTCCCTTTATCATTGGAATTGGGCTATAACCCAAGCAGTTGTATTGACTACATTTACCAAAAGAACACTTTCTTCCATCATCTTTGCAACAGTAATCTTGGATTTGATTGGTTTGAGTCAGTTTGGGGTTTTTTTCCTCTAACGTGTGTGTTAGATCAGTGCTATGTTGAGATTTGTGAAGAAGAAAGTGAAGGTGAGGTGTTTAAGTCAAACAATTTTTACAGAACTGATTTAGATGTGAAATAATTTGAGGTATGCCTCTTGCTGGGATCAACCTGTCTGCCCATGCCTCTGTGGTAGGGGATCCCAACTTCTTTGCACTTGTATCAAGTCCTCAGTGTAAATTATTATTTTTGGAAGGGAGAAAAGGCAGACCCAAATAAATGAGAATTTTAAACTAGAAAAAGCATTCAAAGAGATTTTATTTCCCTCTCCTCATTCCCACTGTGTTTACTTGTTGAACCATACAGTGGACATTCCCATGTTCAGTTATATTCTTCATGGTTAATTTACTGCAAGGAAAACTTCTGAACAGCCACTGTTAAAATTGGCATGTGAGTAGAAATAAAATGAACTTTTATTTTCATTATTTAGGAAATAAAAAAGTGATATAAATAGTGTTGTGAATAGACATTACAGTTATCCCCTTACAGCACTGGCACATGCTCTATGCTTGCATGACTAACCCATTTGATCATGGCTTCTGGCACTCTGAAGCCTTGGTTTGTTCTCCTTCACCTCCTCTTTGTCTTCTGTAACCCCTTCTTTTTTTCCTCTAGCACTCATGAATAGTGCACATCCAAAATGCCCTGTCGAAGAGGTATGTCTGACACAACACTCTGCAGCTCTTCAATCAAGTATGCTTTGCTGATTTCGGCTAATGATGCTGTGATGTTGCACAAAAAGATGCTACCACTTCCTTAAATTGCACTTGCTATGCAAAAAATTTTTCCCTTGGATCATTTATTTTCGTCTCTAAAGAAATCCAAATGAAAATGCAATGTGGCCAATGAAAAAAAAATATTTGAATGTAAATATGGCAAAACCAGAAAAATGAAGAGATCAGGATTTGCTTATTTTATGTAACTTAAAACACATGGTTTAAAAAAAAAAATTCAGACTCTTAATCCACAAGTGGTTTAAACTTCAGCAAATATCTAGCTGGGAACATTTAATATTTTCTTTTTAGATGAAGGAGGGTGAAATATCTTTTTAGGTTCTGTGCCTTAGTACCTTTCCCTTCTATAAAACAAACAGAAAGAGACATTAAATAAGATTAAAGAGCACATTTCAGAAATCATCCATCAAAAGGAAAAGCCTGATATGTTTAACACTCATTTAATCCATGTATTGTTTTAATGAAAGGAAAAGAAGTTTCAACTCTTGGGTCCCCACAATGCAGAAATATGGAAAGGTGTGGGAGTGAAGGAGACAGGGGACAGGACCATCTCTCTTGGGGATAACTTGGACATAGAGACTTTAAATGATTATGAAACTTCTCATATTTAATACAGATATTTTTTTTAAACTTGGCCAGTCTTAAAATCAGGGATTTAAGATCAGATGCTCCATGTTCTGCATTTCATTGATAGTGGATTGGTAAGGGCTCTGCTGTTACCCTCATACTGCTGTGAGAGTATATTTTAACCTCTTCAAAACGTTTGTCTCTTTTCTTTAAATAGCTTCTCGGACCTCTAGCCATAGTGATCAACAGAGGGATAGAAGGTATGATGGATGTTCTTATTTGTACTACAATTAGGGTGTTACTGTAAAACTTGTTAGATTGTGTCACAGTATTACTTTTTATGGCTTTTTCCTCTAGTTTATTTTTTTCCTTGTCTCTATCCTTAGTATGTTTAGAGTAGACTTTGGAAAAAATATAAATACTTTGATTTTTAAGCACGATAGGTTAAGAGTTTGAGGAATTCTCTCATCAGCTTTTGTATGTGTCCTCAAAAAGGGAATGCAACCAACCATCAAACCTCTGCAGAACTGATTTATTTTCCTGACATCTATGTACGGGATCACTTCACAATGAAAACAAGCATACTTTCAAGCCTCCTTTCTGTTTCTCAAAGGGTATTGAGAAAGAAGGTCACCAACCTGGATGGCTAGTGAACTGAGTCTGCCATTATTTTAGATGTGAAGGAACTGTACCCTTCTTTTTTTGAATTGTTTTAAAATAGTTTTAGAAATTATGCTTCTGCAGCTTTATTTCTGTCAGCAGACAGAAGCTTCTGTAAGCAGTTGCTTTATCTACTCACAAAAGTCCCTTTCCAAAGTGAAAGTTTTTTGAGATTCTGAATGGATCAGTGGTTCTGCAGGGACCATGGCCTGGGACCATGGGCCACCCCTGCAGCTGATGCTCTGAAAGAGCTGGTGCAGTGATAAACCAGGGGTGCTACCCATGGGTGCTTCACTGTCATGGAAGTCTCTCTAGTACTGGGTGATGGAAGCAAATAGGCCCCGTCCCAAAGGCCTTGTGAGGCTTGCTCTGTCCCACTTCAGCACCCTGGAAGGTTTCCCTTGGGGTCTGAGGATACTCCTCAGTTTTTAGGTATCCCAAGTTTTTGGGTAGCCAGCCAAGAAGCAGGTTTAACTACCCTGCTGTTTTGAGATTGTAGCTGGCTAAGGGCAAACACATGATTAGTTCCCATTATGCTGTGAAGACTAAGACTTCTGCCATCTAATTGAGTTACACTTGTGTTTAAGTACTTTAAGCATTTAAATTATTTCACTGAAGCCAATAAACCTACTTTTTAGCTAAGGCATTTAATTAGGGGCTTTGAATAGAAGCCTAAGTGTTTGTTCAAAGCAACTTACCTGACCTTTCTAAATCATGGAAAAACACCTATCAAAAAGACCTGAGCTACTTTTATTTCCTGTTTTGGGAAAACTTTGAACAGTTATACTTTAAAAGAACTATTTGTTAATGTTTTAGGTAATTATTGCCCTTTGCCTTAATTTCCAGGCGTCCTGAAATTACAATAGTTGCTGCTGAACCCCTCCGGCCATCCTCCTGGTTTCCAGGTGCAAGTCCTGTCACTCCTCAAGGATTAGGATTCCCTTCTGCTTCATCTCATGCTCAGTGGAGGAGAAATGAGCATCTTCCAGCTGAGGTGAGCGTGAATTTACATGAGGCACTGTTTAATTTACAAAGGTAAAAAGCTCATTAGGTTAGACAGGAACAGTTTTTGCTTGCTCAGACTTTCATCACATTGAATAGAAGACTGACAGTGTTCTTTTCCTCTGTATATGTTAGTTTAGTAGTTAGCTTAGTATTTTTTAATTCATATGCCAAGTTTGTTTTAAAAGTATCATATCTGGATGTACCTTAATATTTATCTCTCTATTTTGTAGCTTCCGCCATCGTACGAGCAGGTGATAAAAGAAATCAATCAAGTGCAAGTCAATACAACAAATAACAATAATGCTGCTGCTCCTAGACATACCACTACTTCTGCAACACAAACTGACTTTCCAGAGGAGCTAATCAGCCATTTGCCAGGAAGTAATGTAAAAACTAGTGTGCCTACACACTGGGAATCTGCAGGCTGTCGAGGTGAGGCTGTTTTGGATTTCTCTGTGATGAAAACCTTACTCTGTCTCCTGAAGATGCACTTTATTGTTGGTCTGTGCAGCATTTAATATGAATAACAGTTAAATTTCTGTGAATTATTACTACTGTAAATTTCTGTAAAAATCCTTTATTCTGAAAAGCTACTATTGCATTTAGAGTATCATTGAATCTTGGAAGTTTTGTTCAATTAAGCCAAAATGACAATCAGAACTTTGGGGCCATAGGAGCTCAGATATCTTATCAAAATAGCAGCACTTCATACATTCAGACTGAAAAGTGTGCAAACCAAGCTGGGGAAGGTACTGTACTCTTCTTTGGTCTGGATTTTGTTTGCATACCCCTCAGTGCTACAAAGGAGATTTTGAAATTCAACTTGTAGATACCATGCATTTCAGCAATCTTCAGCTTATTCCTAAAGTTTGTATATTTTTCCACTAATCATTTTAGGAATCTTTCTAGGAACAGAACTGTATTTTTACAAGCACCAGTAGACTTCTCAATGAAAGCCATCATGTTTACCATCCTGATGGCTGTCAAAAATAACACAAATTAAATGTTCTGGAATAGATAAGTAAAACCTTTTATTTTCTGTTAGCAGGGCAGAGTCCTCTTAAGCCTCCTAGGCCTCCTGCATCCCTTCTGAGTAAGTCTCCTGCAGAAAATGAGAATCCTTTAATAGCCTTTGAAAATCCTGAAGGTCAAAGGTGCCAAGAAAATCCCAATGCTGTGATATGTCCTGTGCCAAAGCCAAGATCGAGAAGCAATCTCAGACCTGTGGTCAAAAGTACTGAAAGTAAGATAGACAGTGGAGAGGAAGTGAACCAGTCTACTGCAAAACAGCAGCAACCTCCAGTTCAGCAGTCCCCTCTTCTAGATGAAGACAGCTTACTAGACAATCACTTGGTGATGGACAGCATGAGTACAGAAAGGAGCCAAAATAGTATTGTTTCAAGGATCAAAGTTTTTGAATCCCAAGGCACTAATGATACCTCAGGATTATCAAAAAAGCCAGAAATTGCCCCTCGTTCATTTGTTCCAAGATCTGTTACTGCAAAGAAGCCAGTGATTGCTCCAAAGCCAGGGGTGGGCAGAATTTCAGAAGACTGGGATGCATGGACTGAAAGCAAATCAACACCTTCCAAGGAATTGCAGCCTCAGCCTGAAATAGTTGGGAGCAGTGTTGTAACCAAACCTGAACTGCCAAAGAAGCCAAAACCTGGCCTTGTTAAAAGTAGCAGTAGTGATTTTCTTGATGCAAGGAGTGGATCAGTTGCAGAAAACAGTGATGGACAAAAGAGATTTCCTGTTCCTGCTCCAAGGCCTCTTGTTCCTAAGAAGTTGTGTTACTCAGAAAATCCTGCCCTTTCTTTGGCCTCACTAAAACCAGTTGCTGCTCCTCCACGGCCTTCTGTATCTGCCCAAGAAAAAGTTTTAAAGTCTCTGGGGGAATTGTCCCCTACAGCCAACTCCTCAGCACCTGCTTTGCAAAATAAACTAGATGTGGAAGGAGATCTGATCAGTTTTGATGATGATGTTTTGCCCCTAAGTCCAGCTTGTGTAGTTAAAGATAGCATCAGTTCTGAAGCAGCAGCAGGTAAGAAGAAATTTTTTTAAACTGTCACTATGGTTATTATTTGCAGGTGTATCCTGTGTGAGTTACATCTACCTGTCTTGTTGGGGTTTATGTGTGTGTAAGAAACTTTTGGTTTTCTGCTATATCAAGATTACTATGAAATTACATGGATTTTGAGACCTAGGAGGTTTCAAGGCTATATATCTCAGAACTTGTCTGCTTTGGATATATTATGTGATTACTAAAATAATGATAAAAGACTTGATCTTATATGCTAGATATCACCTCCAGAATGTGTCACAGTTCTGTCTGGGGAACTTGGGACAGCGTCTCTCTCACCTTCTAAGGTGACTAATTTATGTGGGTGCCTCAAGTTCTGTAGTGGAAACCCAGTCATCTGAAGAAGGAGCAGTGTTTGTGGCATATAGGAACACTCAGGATCAAACATACTGGGGGTGGTCTGTCCATCTCACCAATGCCTACGTACTTTCTCTGTTCTAGCTTTCTGTCTTGTCATGTGACTGCATTCTTGTAACACAGTTTCAGCTTCAGGGTTTTTTTAATAAATGAAAAAAATCATTTAATGTGGACAGATCAATTACTAGAACTACATTCCGTTCATAGACCTTGTTTGATACTATTAGGCACTTGGGGTCAATTTTTTTTAGTGCTGTTTTTAGGTAGTTTAAGACACAGATGGGTGTTGGGCTGTCATTACATTTTATAGCAATAGATTTTGCCCTCTTAATATTCAATATGTCTGGTTTAGTTCACCAGCCCCAGGGAGAGTTCTGTTTTAAAGCAGAGGGTGTGTCATACAAAATGCTCATTTAAGGAGCTAGCTATGACTTTTAGTGGGTTTTTTGTTAACCTCATCTATTGATTTATTGGGTTTGCATGGCCAGGGTTTGGTATTAGGGGAGTGCCCAATTGGTATTACAGGAGTGCCTTTTCTGAGAAGCTGCCAGGAGCTTCCCCCATGTCCAACAGGGTGGGAGGGATGCCATGCTGAAGTAGGGGAAGAGTGTGGGAAGTCCTCCCCCGAAGAGGAAGGAGTGGCAGAGACAATGTGTGTTGAGCTGCCACAGCCCCCGTTTTCGTCCCCCTGTGCTGCTTCTGGGAGGAGGTGAGAACATTGCAAGTGAAGCTGAGACTGGAAAGAAGGGGAGGGTGGGAGTAAGTGTTGTTAAGATTTATGTTTATTTCTCATTACCTTCTCTGATTTGACTGGTAATAAAGTCAGGTAATGTTTCCCCAAGTCAAATCTGTTTTGCCATGATGGCAGCTGGTGAGTGATCTCTCCCTGCTCTTATCTTGACCCAAGAGCATTTTGTTACATTTTCTCTCCCTGTTCATTGGAGGAGTGGAGTGATAGAGTAGCTTTGGGGGGCGCCTGACATCCAGCCAGAGTTAACCCACCACACATCATTTATCATCTTAACTTTCACAAAACAGAAGTGTAGATGCTGTGTAGTTGTCACGGTAAATCAATATTAATGATTGTTAACAAATGCAATTTCTTCACAGTTCGTGAATTATATTGTCAGATGAAGTTCCAGTTTGTTATTATTTCTCCTCTGTATTGTCATAAAAGCCCCAAGGCAGATGTAGAGAGTTCCCTTAAAGTTTTAAATTGTTAAGATTGGTATGTACAGACATACAGTTCTCAGGAGAGCTTATGAAAGCAACAAAAATAAGGCAACAAAAGATCCTGCAGGAGAGGTGATTATTTCAACATGGATACAAGTCCATTTTTTCTTGGGCAGACAGATTCCAGGAACATGGCAAAAAGGTCACCAAAACTGGGTGATTGGAGAGGTATTTTGTACTTATGTCAAGGAAATGTATGGCTGATGGTGTCTGGGTGGGAACAGAGGCATGATGATTGTGTCTGGAGACTGGAGTCGTGGAATAGACACTGCACATGTGGATGGTTTTAGAAGAAAAGCCATTTAGGGTAAAACTTTTGTAGTTTTAGTCATTTTATTTTGATTAATAGAAGCAGCAAATAGAAGGAAAATGTATCTAAGTAGTAGGCAAGAAAAGAGAATAGTTACATTTTGAAAATGCATAAAAAAGAAAATCATGTTGTAGCTATGTACACTAAAAGACAAACTTGCCCACAACCTAGAAAAAATATGTAACATTAATTCTTCCATTAAATCAGAGGTTGAGTGATCACAAATGAAAATCACCTGAGAAAAACACCTTTCATGATGAAGTGATAAGAGTGTTGTTCTTACTCTTTCTGGTTGGTGCCCTAGATGTTATTCTTCATTTAATTAAGAAGAAAATGCTTTCCATCCTCATGGTTAATAGAGGAATTATTCATATAATAGTTTCCTGACTTCTTAAGTCACCTGCCTGTGATTTTATTCATTCAATAAAATGTCATCTGCATTGCAATCACTTCTTGCCTACTAAAGAGAAAAAGGTATGGCAGCATTACCACTTTATTACACTGTAAAATTAGGACTAATTCCAGATTTTTTCTGGCACTTTTGAGCTCAAGATCATATCCTGTACCCTGGATAACTAATACTGTGTAGTGTCTTGACAGAGCGTCCACAAGAATAACACTGGCTCTCTGAAAATGAGGCAACACAGAGCACTAACACCAGCTATTTCTCACGTTCCCATAGGAACAGCTTAGGATTTGCAAGATGAATCCATGGTAAAATGTTTTGTGAAGGCAGGAAGAGAAGCTCTAATCTTGCTCCCAGTTCCCCAGACCTTTGCATTTCTTAGATATTTGTCATTGTCATTACTTAGCAAAATGACAGTGCTCTGCTTGTTGTTATGGCAACCCTAGGAAAGGAAGAAGGCTTTTATGCAGTAGTGTTGGAAACCAACATCTTGTTTGTTGGAGAGCAGCGTTACATCGCATATCACAGTGTTAGCAGAGCTTCGTTCTGTCTGGTGCAGCACGGGTGTGTTAGGCCAATGTAAACAGGACTGGAGGGATCATCCCCTGCTGCTGCTGAGTCCTGCTGTGAAGGGAGGAAGGGAAGTATGCAGTGGATGATGAGGAGGGTGCAGAAGGCAGAAGTTGAAGTGAGCATATGAATGAAAAGGTGAAACAGGCAAAACAAAGTTCAGTCTCCACAGTAATTCAGTTGACTGATGTAAGACACCAGCTTCCTCTAACAGAAGGCTGCCACCTCCACAGTAAGAGAAAGATATTTGAATACTGTATATGTGCTAAGATCAACAGTGTTGGCAACAAACCACTTTAATTTCACCTGTCTGAATGTCAGTGTTTAACTGGTAGTTCAACTAGCTGAATGACTCAAGTTTACCTCAAAACTAGCTGAATGACTCAAGTTTACCTCAAGCAATCCCATGACTTTTGTCAGTGTTTGACAGCATCTCCAGCAGCACAGCTGTTAGTTGAGTGAACTTAGCCTTATCCAAACATGAATAATTTTATCCGTGTCCAACCGTATGAAGAGGGGAATCATTCTGGTGCAGATAGAGACTCTGGATACTGAGATTTCTTTTAAAGCTTTCAGCATCCACTCAGAGTTGAAGTCTATGGGAGCTTTGGAAGCTGCATAATTCAGAGGTGAATTGTGGCAGAATCTCACAGCCAGCTCGTGATGCTGGCCCAAGAGAAGTGCTAGGAGGGAGAAGGCAGGAGTGACAAATCTATAGAACTGCTTTGTCATCAGCCAAAACAGTTTTAAGTGCCCTAATTTTGGACTCAAAGGCTAATGGTCAAAGCCATTTGTATCCTAATGAAATTACTTCTATTTAAGTCAGTCATTTAGAATGTGATTGTATCTGTTTGGGACTCTACACCTTTTTGTTCTAATGCTTTTATGATAGTAGTGGTGATTTGGATCATATGGGTTACTTCTGCATTTCTTTTATGGCTGATAACAGGGACTTGTGCAGTTCCTGACAGTTAAGAGTTTTGGTAATCTGTCAGGTGGGCTCAGTTCTCACTTACCCATTTTTACAAAGGCTTGGAAATTAAATCCCAGTGCAAGTTTAACTGTGTAAATTTCACAGCTTCAGAAGACTCATGACTTTTACCTGTAACTTGTATTAGTTGCTATGTCAAAGCATGTAGTGTGCCTGTTTGCTGAAAATTATGAGAATGTATGTTTTGGACAAAGAAGATCAGGTAATGGTGCATTTAGAGTACACATTTAAATTAAAACTTGGAGGTGATATTGCTGCAATGTTTTTATTCCTTTTCACATGTGGGGAGCTCTTCTTCTCTCTTCATCTCTCTGAAACAGCATATAATTCACTGATTGCTCTGTGCCTGACATAGCAGAACTCAATTTAAACCAGATGCTTTGAAAAGTAGTTCAGAGGGTGCCTTACCTTACCAGCAGGAGACAGCTCACATTTTGATATCTTCATTACATTCAGGTTGAACAGTAGTATGACTACTGCATTTCTTAATTGTCTTATCTGTTTAACTGCTTTATTGTAGTGTAAAGGTTCATTTCTGTCTCTGCTGAGAAAAAAATCCAACCAAAGCAATGCTGCTATTCATTTATATGTATTGTTGTTTCTTGTGGCATGAATGGTGGCATTCATTGTGTGACATTATAGACGATTCAGAAAATCTGAATCTGCTTGAGTGACTCCAGATTTGTCTGCTGTGGGGATATTGCCCAGCTGCTTGATTTTAATTGCTTCCTCAGGATGGAAAAGAAAAAAAAAAAAAAAAGGAAAAAAAAATGGAAATACTACTTGTAGCTGGTAGATTAGTCCAGACATATAATCAAAATAATGCAGCTTTTCTTAAGGTTCAGCTGTGTTTCTGATGACTCTTATTGTAGTTATTTTCAAGACACCTGTCTCCTTTTTTACTTACTGACAAATTATCACCCCAGAAAAGAATGAGCTGTCGCATCCATTTTAATCTGCTCTTTGGCATAAAACCCTGTAAAAACAGTTTCACCTGAGGACATGCTGCTATTGGAGATGGGGGGCTGTGCTGTGTCCTGTTGGTTCTGCTGCAAGATTGACAGTCTCCAGGAAAAGTGATAACAAGCATCCATTAACTTTTCAGTCACTACGGATGCTTGCTTAGTGGATATAAATTGGAGCCTTCAAGGACCTTGAAATTGGCACAGGAGAGGGCCTTATATCTAGGCTCAGGAAACAAATAAGTTTTTTAAATCATAGCTACATAAGAGATGAGTAGCCCTTTAGGTTGTCAAATGCAAATTAATTTGGTTTGAGTTCCAGGTCTATAGCTGCTGTGCAGTAACACACAAGTAATAGTGTTCTTAATAAGCTCTGTCTTCTCTGAGAATTAAATCTGTTTATTTTACAATATTTAAAATGTAGATATCCTTTGTTCACATAGTTTGTCAAAGAACAACAAAATGCTTATTTAAAAGAAAATGTTTATTAAAAAAAACCCTTTTTTTTTTTGCTGAAAGCGTGTGAGATTCTTGCAAGAGAGAAGATAGATATTTTAAACAACATTATAAATTATCTTGCCCTTCACATTTTCAATTGAAAACAAAGGTTGTGTTTGTCTGGCTGCTTTCCATTACCTACTTTGGAAATTTCCAGCTTGCCTGTTTTGAAGTACTTAAATCTCTTGGCAATAAAAAATCATTCATTCACCTGGCAAGAATGGACAAGGCCATGTTTCTTAATCTTCAGGGTAATTTGGGGTCTACTTTCTTGGTCACCCATTGTATGTCCAAATACCCTCCAGCATCTAATTTTTGAAGTCAGACCAGGTTACACAACCAATTTCTAGCAACATGCCCTCGCAGCTGACGTGTTCTGGGCAGGAGTTTTGATCAGAGACCTCCTGAAGGCTCTTGTAGTCTGAACTATTCTAGTCATACTTCAACTAGAAAACTAGATCGGTGACAGAGGAGTAGCCTCCAAACTCTCCCGTAATAGCTTCTGCTGGTATGCACGGTATTTTTGTGCCAAAGGCATTGTAGTTTCCATCACCTTTACTAGTACAGCTGAAGGATGAACCAAATGGTTATGCTTTTAGATACACACATGCAAAGTGTGGGCATTCCCAAGAGAGAGAAGTGCTGAAAGCTCGGAAAAGATCGGTCTGTATCTCTCTAGGTGTACAAGTAGTATGTGTGTAGTCTTCTACCCCATGAATGCTTTTATTGCCATTAAGTGTTACAAAAGTCCAAAAGGTTTTGCTATTCTAGTAGTACATTTTATTTTATCTGCTTTTCAGCTTTCTGACTACATGGATGAGATTTCATTGCTCAGTTAAGGACAACTTGCATTTTCAACAAGTGCATTTAAGTCAAATCTTCTGTGGCATGTCTTGGCAAATTTTTTCTATACTTTACAGATAATACAAAACTCTATATAATTCTTTGTCTTTGTGCACTTTTGTCACACTGATGGCTAGCCTCTTTCTGCAAAGCAGATTTGCTTGCTTCTCCTCCAGTTTTAAGTCTGAAGCAGTACTGAGTCTCCTCCCAAATGATACTGCATTCCTTTTCTTTGAATGATCTGGTCTAGTCTCCTAGCGTTAAGAGAATACCAAGAAGCCTGTGTCACCTGAAGTTACTTTCAGGTTATGCACAGATCAGATGCTGAAAGAACCTGTGTCCCATTGTCTCTTTTTTTTTTTTTTTTTAATTTTTTTATTTTCCAGTCCCTTAAAAGTTACAGTCATGACCAGATCATGACAATGTTCAGTGCAGAAGGAACTGCAAATTGCATATTTTGTGAAAGGTGGTGTAGTCCATATTATTATCTCTGTGTCAGAAATCCATTTCTGAAAACAGTGAACTGTTAATTTTCTTGATGAAAAATACTGTGAAAAGCAGATTGGGAAAATCACTGATGCTGGAATTTAGGTACCATACCTGTCTAATACATCTCTTTATCATTGTAAATAGGTTGAGATTTAAAATGTCTGAGTGAACATCAGACTTTTGATTGTGACATTTCACAGTGTTTCTTGAGCATGAACCCCATTCTTTGAGGTGTTACCTGTAAGGTTTCCATTGAATCACTGGCTAGGGGCCTGTTGTTGAGAATCTTCACCCAAGTATGGGTTGGCTATGCTTCCATAAACACCAGAGTGCTTTCACGGGGCTAGGTTTTAATAAAACCATTGATGATTTAATAAAACCATTGATGAGGTCTGTTCCTGTTCTCTGTTCCTTGAAGACTCTGGTAGCAATACTGTTCTGTGTGAAGGGAATGTGGGAGTTTCACCTTTAACAGCTGATTTACGTTTTTAAATTAAACCTTGAAAGTAGACACAGTTGCATACTTCTGTAGTGACAAGTGTTGTAATATCAGCATCCAGACCTTTGTACTCCATTGTTCTCGTGTGTACTGAGTACTTCTTGCAGGACTGAGCATCTTCACAGCAGATAGTACTATCTGGGCTTTTAGCTTTCCACTTAGTATTTGTTTGGAGATTCCCCTTATTGCTGCTGAGGTACCTATTACCATCTTACTACCTCTCACTTAAAGACTACCAGTAAATATTTCAGGAAGATAACCATCTGTCCTTCTTGCATGGGCAAAACCTACTGTTTCTTCTGTAGTCTCATTTTTAATTTTAAACAAGGGTGGTATATGTCAGTGGAGAGGTAAAAGGTTGTTTCTCCAAAACCCTTAAAAGAAAGGAGATTATGTATGGCTTATTTGAATACACAGCTTGCATTTGTCTTTCCTGCAAACAAGCACAGTAATATATGTTATCACATAACCCTTTGAAACAGACGCTCTAGGAATATTAGACTAAGGAAGCCACAGACTTTAGGCATCGTTGTAAAACTTTAATAAAAAAATCAATGGAAGTCTGTTGGTATGTCTTATGAAAAATTACTTGCAGATTAATTTCCTTGAGCTGAGAAGCTTTAAATGAGTACATTAACAATTCTGTTTTCACACCTCCATGAATTATGCTCAAACGATGCCCAATTGTTGTTAAACAACATAAAAATTTGATATGTTGTCAGTCCCATTGCACAAAGCAGCACAGTAATTTTCTCAGCCAATTTCTGCTGCAGCCCAGCACTGGGGAATGGAATAACACAAACAAGGTAATGAGTTTAAAACTAATTATGAGGTGACAACAGTATAATTGAACATAAGATAATGAGTGGAAAACTAATGTTCATCAAATGGTTTTCTCAGCCTTAGAAATTGCTTTTCTCAGACTTAAAAATTGTCAGATGTATTGATGTAGAGACCTCTGCCAACTGCTGAATGGTCAAGAAAACTGTTTCTATGCATAGCAGTGATTAACAGCTGACAAACAGCAATTTTTTACAATTTTAAATCTCCTTTAAATTTACAAGACTACAGAACTGTGATTGTTTGGGATATTTAGAGCATTTCCACATGGTCTTCGGTGTCTATGTTTTTGTAAGATGGAGGCTTTGGAAAATTGTTTCCTCGTTTTTCATGCAGAACTGCCTTCACCTCTGCAGAACCTTACCCTGCGAGGTGCTCTGTGTGCCAGTGTTCCTTATGGTCATGCTGTGTCAAGGAGCCCATGACTTAGCCCTGCTCACCTTTCCTCTGCTCACTTGTGCCTCCAGCTTCCCTAAAGGCAAATGCAGCCTCGAGGCCTTGCTGCCTCACCAGGGTCACTCCTCAATTCTGACATAGAGTTGCCAGAAAACTAAAAGAGAGAACAAAGCCCAGTTTGAGGGTTTTTTTTTTTTCAGCTGCACTTAAAGTCACTCAGAACACCAGCACAGAAGTTAAGGTTTGATAAATCTTGAGGTTTTTTTAATGCAATTCAAGCGTTAGCATTGTAGCTAGCAGATGGAGGTATAAAAGAGTAAAAGAATATTGCAGGCTTACTCCAATGGTAGGGTTTTGATTTCTTGTAATGTACTTCCAGAATGCTTCCACCCCACTTGTGGTCTGTGTTTTCAAGTCTTCTACAAAAACTCTTGCTGTGATGCAGCTTTCATTGAAGAGACCTAAACCCTCTACCCTCATGTCCCAATCCATAACTTGAACAAAATTGTTGTTTCAGCCTTACATTCTAAAGCATTGTGGTTTGCCTGTACCTAATTTCCAAATGCAGTGGAAATCTTTGGGCACAATGTGATGGAGCCATCTTTTGTCCAGATGGTAACAGAGTTTATTTTAAACTGTAGCCTGTATACCTTTATCTGTAGACTAATTTTTGACCTGCCATGATCCTTTGTACCTGAAGTGTACACTCCCAGCTGTTGTACAAGCAGCCTGACAGAAGGAATTGATTTGCTTGG
This sequence comes from Leptocoma aspasia, assembly GCA_013399835.1. Classification (NCBI taxonomy): domain Eukaryota; kingdom Metazoa; phylum Chordata; class Aves; order Passeriformes; family Nectariniidae; genus Leptocoma; species Leptocoma aspasia. The sequence continues at coordinate 741,189 of VXAX01002638.1, forward strand.
TTCCTGATTAAAATGTGATCTGAAGGTACCTGGGTGGGTTTCTGGGGAACCTGTAGGCAGGTTGACTTTAAGAGAGGCCATGGCACAAACACACACGGCACACCCCTACGGGATGGGTCTGCCTGTGAAGAAAGCCTTAAGCAAGGGGCTCGTGGGAGGTGACATCTGAGCAGGGTGACCATGTATGGGCCCTTTGGCATGTTGTCCCTGCTGTTGTGACAGCTGCAGGCTGGCAGCAGGAGCTGGGGGCACTGCCAGAGAGGGCTGAAGGCAGGTGCAGCGGCAAGGTGGAGCTGTGGCCACCAAGTCATGTGCATGTGGGAGGGTATGAGGCTGTTCATAAATAAATACTGCATTTCTGCACTTTCTTCAATCTTATGTGAATTGCCAGGCTCAGGTATATAGTGTCTTGCTCAGATTGGATTGGATTGTTCAAAATTGTCCATAAGAAATCATTACTTCATATGACATAACTGTTTTTTCTAAGTGTTGAATATAAAATTTTATCAGATACATATTTTTCCAGCTTTGTCAGGAAGTGTGGCAGTAGTTTTGGGAGAGGGTATGCTTTTATTAAAGTCATGAGGAATTCAAAGAGATGCCCTGCATACTTCATCTCTTGGACTATGACACTGCATAAATAGCATCTCATTGAGCTACACATCTGAAAAGGCCAGCAGAAGAGATAAGACTCGGTTGTTGTGGCTATGAATATGTGTCAGATTTATCTTCCAGAATCCTTCTCCAGTTTCTACTGTACACTTTTATGATACTGTTAAGCATTGCCATTTTACTGCAGAATTTGATAATGTCAGAGAAAGAAGTAGTAGTTGTTAAGAAGAAAGAAGTATTGCTCTTTGACATGAAGGTGTACTTGAGAAAGAACACATTAATTTAGTCTTTATGTACTAGTATTTTTACAGCTGCCTTCTACATGCGCCTATGTTCCCATGCCTGTTAATAAGAGACCAGTGTTTAAGGTAATGAAGCATGGGAAACATTGCTCCTGTCTTACCAGTGGAATGCTTGGGCAGGCTTGTAGAGCAATGAGTGATATAGGCAGGGGCAGAGCTCAGGCACAACTTCCAGACCTTGGTCTGAACCAGTTCCTTCCATGTCACCAGGTTTATAACCAACAAAATTATGTAGAATCTTCAAAAGAATTAGTTGTTCTACAGCAACGACAGTTTGTAATCAGTAGTATTTAAATGTTTTTATGTGTTTCAGTAGGTATTTTATCTGCTGCAGTGCTGACTGTTTAGCTTTGACAAGATTGTATTGATTAAAACTTTTCAGTGAACACGTTCACAGCTATGTCAGTGCATTAGATCAAGTGCTTTGTAAACATTTTCCTAAAGCCATTCTGATTTCAGGTCCCTATTACCAAGCAATGCAGTTCCTCTTGTTCAGTGGTTCATATAATCCCAGAAGGTACCTGGAGCATGTTTATGTTAAGTCAGCTATGAAAGCAGACGTACAAAGAAGACCTGTTACTTAAAAAGAGCTGGGTATGCTAGTTGCATCAGCCTGATCTATCTTTTTTTATTACTGTATTGGGTGTGAAATATAAATATCCTTAATAATGAAAGCAATATTTGGTAAGATTTGTGTTCAACAAATAGGTATTAAGGATGTTGGGTTTTTTTCCTCCTTTTAGATCCGTTTCAGTTCCTTACCAAAAATGAACCTGCCAAGGAACAGACGGCTCAACCAGCTTTGGCTCGGAAACCCACTGTAATCCGAATCCCAGCTAAGCCCGGGAAATGTAAGTTCTTCTCCCAAATGTCTGAGAAATCTGTTAGAAAACCATTTCAATTGGGACTTAAAATCTAGTAATTGGTTTGCTATTTAGTAGCTAATATGAGCTGCCAAAGAATCCCATGGTACAGTTTGATAAGACAGAGGAGCCAGCCTGAGGGCTGTGGTGGGAAGCAGAGGTACATGAGCATCATGTTCCACTCTCCCTGCTGCCCAGCTGCCTCACTGGGCTCCCTCCCTTGAGTTTGGTGTCTCTCAACCTGACAGAGCCAATGCATATCGGAGGTGAAACTGTACGTAAGGGGCAGATCTAAAGGCTGGAAAGGAAGACTTGGAGGAGACCCTTGCAGTAGAAGCAAGCTTGTTTTGTCTGCTAAAGCATATTCTGGAGCTGAACCTTTGGCCAAACTGACTTTGGTGCTGACCTTAGCTGAGGTTTAGTGCTGCTCCTAAGCTTCCTTGTCAAAACAAAAACCTTGGTGCATTAAACTTTCCTTCAAATACAACTTGGTTGGGATGTTTAGCAGAGTTTTCATAGTTTAAATCAAAAAATTCCCTTGATCCTTGCTAGTTTTGAAGTCTGTGGCTGGTTAAGCAAGAATGTTTAGGCAGCAGTTTGAGGGAATAAAAAAAGGCATGTGAGAACTGGGATGCAAAAACCTTATGTGTTCAATTTTATGTCAGGGTCTTGACTGTAGTTTTCTGAGAGTTACTGTATTCCTAAAGCCTGCCACCTCTAATCCTTTACAGCTTTACAAATGACACTGACAGCATCTCAGAGCGGAAATTTATCGGAGAGCCACAAGGTCTTTGTGTTGGTCTTTGTATGCTGGAGTGCATGCTTGCAGAATTCTGTTTGGCCTTATCTTTGATCCTCAGAGCTTAGGGAAAAATGTCAAAAGATAGCTCTTAAAGCTCATGTTTCAAAATCATGTTTTGCCACATTTAGTAGGTGTATAGTCAACTTGTAGTAACTGCATGTCCAGGTGGTATTTCTCCTAAGAGTTTCACTCATAATTTCCAATCTCCCCCCATCACCAACCCACTGTTAAAATGCTAAATTTTCTTTTCCCCTGCATATGTGACAAATGCCCTGGAAATGATTAAAAATGCAGAGAAGACTGAAGATAAAGCTGTGAGGAAAAGTCTTTCTGTTAATACCTGATTAAAAAGAAAAGGTTTTTTCACATGGAAGAATATGTTTATGAACTACTGTAAAGAAACTATGACATAATTATTCTCTATAAAGGAAATTTTAATTACAATTAAAAATAAAATTAAACAAAAAGCCAACCAACTACCTGACTTTTTTTTCTTTTCCTTTTTTTTTTCTTTTTTTTTTTTTCTGAGGTGGATTCCCTTTTGAACTTGTAGATAACTGGTCCCTTGCTGCTCTCTAGCGGTAATTGAAATTTCCACAAAGGACTGCCGATCCTGTACTTAGCTACAAACAGCAGGAGGTTGTGAAGGACTGCCTGCCTTATGGGAATCAGTGGTTGGAAGATTAATGGGATAGGGAGGAACAGAAGCATATTCCAAGAAAGCAGAATAGCCTTTTGTCAAATAGGAGCTGCTGCAGAAATGTAACCTGTTAAAAGTTAAAATAGGAGAACAGTACAAACTGGGCCAAGGTATAAATGGATATAGTAGGATTTACATTGTAAAGGGGCCACATATTCTCAGTACAGGGGAGTCTTTTGCCATCTTGTTTATGGAGGAGATAAATTCTGTCAGGAACCAGCAAAAATGGAAAAGAAAAACCCCAATAAACAAACAAAACAAAATAACATATGTTTTTAAACCCCCCCAAAAACAGCCCACCCAGCACTACGAAAAAGGGGACAGAACTGCTTAAGAATTTGAACTCCAGTGAAGTTTTCAATTAGGATTAGCATTTTTGTTGAGATGTGGTTAGAAAGGAAGCATTAAAATTCCACTTCAGTTATTACACTTAGAAACCACTGAAAATAATACCTGCCTTCTAGTTCTTGGGCATTTTTTCCCTGATTCCTTTAATTCTTAAAAAGAGTAAAGGAGAGGAAATTAGGGCATCTGTGTATATAGCAAGATTTGAATTGGTAAATAAATGTCTTATGCTTTTTATATCAGTGTGACATGATAAGAGAAAATTTCTTTTGGAATTACTACCAGGTATTGTTTTTACTTTTCATCTGTCACGGTTCTTCAGAAAAGTGATGAACTTCCCAACCTTTTTCCCCATGCCTGGTCACTGCCAGCACAGTAACTGTGACCTTCTCCTAAGAATTGAACTGATCCATTGAACTGATAATTTTTAAACATCACAGCAGTGTTTTACATAGTAATAGTTGTTTAATAGTAATGCAACAAAGTTGTTGAAAATAAAGAACACTTCTCCTTCCTATGTGTTGTTTCTTTGTTGAGTAATTTCATGAAATGAGCAACTGAAGGTTTTGTTTTGAATAGCATCTCTCAGCTTTTTTTTTTGTCATCAGTCTATAAATGTCCAAGCTGTCTACACATATTTTTGTGTAACTCCAAGTTCAGCTGGAAGTCAGAAGAGCTTAAGTGTCTGTAGTTCTTTGTATGAAATTATTTTTCTTTATATACAAACAGATTGTAAAATAGATGACGCGGTTCCAATATATAAAGACAAAATGTTTGGTAAATATGCTGGCAAAACCTGTCCAAGTGCTTCCCAGGTTTCAACAGCAGAGACATTGAAAGCAAATGTCGTATATTTAGAAGGGTTTTCTATTCTTTATTGAGTGTGAGGACATCATCACTCTTGCCTAGTAAGATCTGTAGTGTTTCCTCTTCCATGTCCTAAGCTTGCTTTGCTCATTAAAGACTACCTGGGAACTTCTATTTCTGTTTTCTGTCATCCTGAATTTTATAGCAGGCAATACTTTATTTTCCTGCCTTTACCTTTCTGGAGATTCTTCCATCCAAGTCTCCTGATCTTTCAGGGTTACTTGAAATAACCCTCAGCTGTTTTCCAGCCTGAAGGATATTCCAGGAGCTGACAGCTGAAAAAAAAAAAGTGAGCCAGTTTAGAAATGTGGTGATGGCGTTTCAGGGTATCCAGTAATTAATCTGACATTCCGAGGGGTAGAAACTCTTCTACTCATCTAATATTATTTTTTAAAATATTGCAGCTGAAACCCTGAAATTCTGAAATGACTTGCTGGTGTCCTTAGAATAAAGTTCTGAATTCGACCTCAGAGTTACAGTGTTCCCCTCACGTCCCTTTTCTCTTCACTGCTCTTTAAGTGGTTCTTCCCTTTGGCTGCTCTGGCTTTGAAGAAGGAAGTTGCATTCACACAAAAAATGCCCCAAACAAAAGTGGATTCCTTTACCTATTGTTGATCCATGTGAGGAAGGTATTAACTAGACTTTAATTTGGGATTTTTTGGGTTTTTACAGCTTTAAATGACATCCCACATAGCCCTCCACCACTTCCTGCTGAAAAGCCTATTGGGATCACATCCAGTATCACAGTGGGAAAACCCAGCAGTGGTGACCTAGTGAAAAAAGGGGTAAGTTAGAACTGTTTTCCTGTATTACAGCTTTGTCTGCTTTGGTTAAAAGCTCTCTTGTGATCCTCAAGTATTTGTAAAGTAAGTTGTTTGAAGGACCAGAAGGCGAAAACAACTACTCAAAAATATAAGGCTTTTTTCTTTTAATTCTGTTCTCTAATTAATTAGGTAATTTAGGCTGCTGTCAGTTTTGAAAAACACTCCGGTGATTTTACTAAGCTTTGATCACACCTATATTCAATTTTCTGTATTCATCATCTGGAATCACAGTATTCTACAACTAAGTGTCAAAAGCAATGTGAAGTGGCTCAAAGTCCAGTGGGATTTACATGGTGAAATGAAAAGTTCTTTAGAAATGTATTTTTTTACTTCCGTGCACACAGTTCGTCTTGGTGTCTCTGCTAATTTGCAGGCAGAGGAAACTTTTCTGTAGAAGAATGAAGCTTGCTTTTCTTTCAGCTCTTTCCTTCTAGTTGTTTCTGATGAGTAGAACCACCTATTTTGGGAAGTAAGGCTCTTCTCCTTGCTCCAGAGCACGTATATGGTAATGGTAGGCATTGTAGCTAAGTGACGTTTGACACGGATTTTCAAATGAGAATTAAAATAGACTAGAAAATGACAGTAAAATTTCCAAATACTGAGTTTTCTGATGGCAAGAATGACAGAGAATCTTGTGAAAGCCACAAACAGTAAAAAGATCAAATCAAATTAAAAGCCCTTACTAGATGGACGCTGCCAACAAATGCCTTTGTAGCTACCTCTGCTGTTAAGATAAAGAGCATTAAAACATCATCATTGAAAAGGCTGTTCAGAGAGGTCCCACCTTTTCTGGATAATGCTGAAAAAAAAAATTTACAAAACAAGACATTAAGTTACATTTTATGCAGTGGAACTCCGAAACTTTTACAATGTCATCCAGGTTATTGTGACAGGCATGTATAAGCTTCAGAGGATGTTTTTTAAAAAAAGATTGTATTGAATCTGAAACTGGAACATTGAAATCCTATCTTTGGAAAGGTAAGAGCTGTGCTTCTAAAATTAGTATTGTTTGTCAGTGGAAGTGATTAAACAGCAACAGCAAAAATTGTTGACCATAAGCAGCAGTTGGCACAGATTTCTTCCTTTTCACACAGAAGATGAAAATTTGATATGAGGATAACATCCTCATCTGAAACTGGCAGGTTGTTTTCTTTCTAATAGGGTCATTTAATCAGAACGTTAATTTGGGGACTCAGTCAAGGGTCAGATTTTGTCACAAAATATATCTGGGTGTTTTCTAGATGGGAAAAATCACAGAAATTGTTTATGAGTTTCAAGCACATTCAAGCACCTAATTAAGTAAACAAGACTGTTCAGACCTATTTAGAAGTACTGGTTCAGAAAGGGTTCTTTTGAACCCAGATTCAGCACTCTGATTTATGATGCTGTTCCAGAAGCAGCTGTGCTTGTTCCACAGAGCTGGCAGAACTTTCTGGCACTGGGATGAAAACAAACAGCAGGAGGCAGTAAGGATGGTCACTTGTTAATCCATCACTGTGGTCCAAGCCCTTCAGCCATGGCACATGTCCTCCTCTCTGACTGCTGGACAGTGGTCATCTCTGGCAGGGCCAGCATGGGCCGCTGGGAGGAGTGATGCCTTAATCTGGCAAAGCAAGATTCACTGGGATTTGTCTGTTAGAGCTCTAGCAAACATATTTTGATGCCTTCTTTAATGGGAGCTAATGTTGTTTGCAAGAGACACTGTCCTGTGTGAGTTGCATTAATGTCATGTTTTCTGCTTTAAGCCTGTTCACAGTGTTCTATATGTCGAAGTTAAATCAAAGTTGATAATGCAAATTCCTGTGGGCGGTGTAATAGTACATTTGTATGACTCTCCTGGAATTGGCTCTTAAGTCCTTACTGCCATGTAGTAGGAAAGGAGGGGCTGGGTCGTACTTAGTGCACAATTTAAGCTGTGTTTCAGGTAGTAAATCAGGTTATTTACCCTCCATATTTTCCTCCGTGTTCAACAACACTTTAAAATTGCAGAATCACACCATAATACTTACCACTTTACTCAAAGACCTCCAGAAACTCTTGTTTTTCATATCCATAGGATATAATTTAATATAAGAATTATATAATTTAAACAAGATTTTTTTATTTTCTTTAGGCTTAAAAATATGTCTTTTTTCTTTTGAATGGTTGTAGGAGTTGGATCACTCAGAACAGGCTGGAGTGCCTCAGCTGGAACCTCTACTACCCCCAAGGTGAGTGTGGTTCAACAAAAGCCCTTAAAAAGTGGTGTTCCTGAATTAATTTGCATAGTTGGTCTCAGCATAGACACTATTGACTCCAGCCATAGCTCAATAGTCTTGGCTGGGCGCTATGCTCACTAATTAATAGGCAGGAGCAAGTTGGTAGCTATTTAATACTTGTTTGTACGTTATGGTATGAGCAAGGAGATTCTAGGAGAGCAGCTGTTTGACTTTTCAGCTAACATACAGTGGCTGCTGACAGTCATTCCTTTCTGAATCTTTAACCTTTTCACCCACAGCACTTGCACTTGTGGTGGACTTTGGGTGGTGAAGGAATGGAGGTGGCAAATGATGCCACCCTGAAAAGGGCAGATGCTGGGCCAGCAGCTTCCCAGAAGCACTGGTTAGTTTATACACTTTGGACCTAAAATGCAGGTGCAGGATCAATGATAGCCTTTGGGGTTTTTTGTTCTTGTGAACCAAAAAGAAAGAACGTCTGCAAGGACAAAAGTTGCTGGACCAGCCTTTAATTCATGTTCATCAGTGCCAGAGACACACTGGCTGGAGATCTGGCATTGACTAGGCCAATGTCATTGTGGGTATGTCATTGTTTGCATTCTAAATCTGTGAGTTTAAACACAAGAGTTTGCTCTGTTGTGTTAGGACAAGAGAATCTTTCTGTTATTGAAATGAGTCTATCAATAATAATAAGTATTAATTAACAGGAAAGAATGTGGATGTGCCACAAGGAAACGCTTCATTATTTCTCCTTACTGGCTTGTTCCTTCCCCACATTCAGTTTAGCATAACATTCTTGATTCTTATGAGGGTCTCTGGGACTGCACTAAATATTTTGTCCTTTCATTCTTCTGCTCAAATGGATTTTTAATTTTTTTTTTAAGTAAGCACTAATAATTTACTGAATTGCTTGTTAGGGTCTTCTTGTTTAGTTGAGTTGCTTTAAAAATGTATGGATTGGTCTGTTTACAGATGTAAAGCAGTTTAACTGGAATATCCCCTTTTGTCAATATTGAAAATACTTAGTTTAAGATAAGGCCAAGAAAAGGGAGAGATGGATGATGAAGAGAAGTGGAAATTTTTTTTGAATTTTGAAAATTGTTCCATACCCAAATAGTAATAGAGAATTCTTATCAGGAGCATTAGTAGAGCACTAGTATCTTCTCAAGTGATGGCTGACACTCACAAAATATGTTAGAATGATACTTCAAAGATCCACCAATGCATACTTGTTGGGGTTGGTAATTTTTGCAGACCCATGAGGATTTCATGTGAGCAAATGATTATGCTGAGTTACATTATATGAAAAAAAGAGAAACAGTTGTAGCAGAAACTTGCAGTAACTGGTTGAAGATATCCCAATAACAATCAAACGATACTGGATTTTTGGAATATTACTAGTAATATTAATTACTAGTAAATATTACTACTGTCACTTGCTAATCTCTGAGTTTGGTTTCTAAACTGCTGGTTTGCTAGTAAGAGTGTGGGACCTCCAGCATTACCAGAGAACTTGAGTGTTTTCACCAGTGTTTTCTTTCTGCGGTAGACATCTGTTGCATAAAAATGGTAAATTCTGCTGTTGATGGCAATGTGCCAAGTGGTGTGATATGTCATGAGTTTCATCAGAGTCACTTCAGGTAAGTGACATCCCAAGGACTGAGCTAGGTTGATTCCTGAGCACGAGCTTTCACAAAAGCTCTCCAATAGCAGAACTTCATCCTGCAGCAGCTACAAAAAAAGCTCTTTCTAGAGGTGGGTAGCTGAAACAAATCCTGCTTATTTAGTGGGCTCCCCAGAAAGCTGGCAGGCTGTTGGTGAGCAGTCTTGGAAATATGTAGTTAAAGGATCTGTCTAAGGACTTGATCATCTGGTCCCAGTCAGTATCTGAAGAGTTCATGTATTCCTGGAAAGCTTCAGATACTACACACTGTACAGCCCAGGTCATAACAAATCTTGTTTCCTTACTGCACACTCTGTGTGTGTAGGATGAGGTGGCAGGCTTATTAATATGCATATTTCTCTAATTGTGTGCACCATTTATAGGCCTGTGGATGGAAAAATTATACCTGCTCGACCTCCCCCACCTAAAAGTGTTCCTGGAAGGCCACCTCCACCAAAATTCTCTGCAGCCAAGACCTCCTCCCAGAAGGATGTTCTTTCGCGATCTAGTTCTGACATCGCTTCTGATAAAAAAAACAACAGGTTCAGGTTGGGACCCAAGAGAGCAAAAAGTGCAGTCTTTAAAAGCCCAGATCCAGCATTACCTCCTAGACCTAAACCGGGTCATCCTCTCTACAATAAATACATGGTGAGAGTTGAGATATTCTATCTGAGTACAATTGTTATGTGGCTTTCAAAGTTGGCATCTATCAGCATAATCTTCCCTAGAATATGCTAGTAAATAAATAGTAATAAGCCCTGTAAGGCAATACTGGAGACAGCAATAAATACATGTAAAGTACAGATCTATGTGGTGTATTTTTGTGTGTATATGCAATTATATATATTTTTAATGCATAGCTCCTGGGGTTTGGGGATTCTTTTTCCAGCCACTGGTTCTGAATTCTCTTTCAGTAAAATGATGCTGAATAATTACACTTGTATATTGGTCTACCCATACATATCAAAATGCTTAGGAAAATTGGGGGAGGATTGGAACTTATCAAGTAGTTGACCTTATTTAATCAAGCTTGCAAAGGGTGAGGAATGTAACATTGCAAATCTTACATTATCATCCTATTGATGCCATCCCTTTCCATTATAATAACTGTTTTGGTATTGTACGTGTTATTAGGGAATTTAAAATACAAAAGGATCAACATCTGTTTTAGAGATAAAAACAAGAAGATCTTTCTCCAGAAACTTGAAACTGGTCAGTGATAGAGCTGGTGGCTGCCTGAACCAGTGCTGTTGTCAAAAAAAGCAGCCACACAGCCATAGCATGAACAACATCAACATTCCATCAGCATGAAGTGGAAATCTGTTGCCAGCTTTTTGATCTTTCACTTCTGCATTTAGAGTTTTGTGTATGAGATTTTTTTCTGTAGAAGATCCATAGTAATTCCCTGCCCCAAAGTCTTACTGTGAATGAAAATATCCTCCCAGGGTCTTTTTCTAGTGCCCTCCATGACTCTAGTGCCCTCCAATGAATATGTTTCTGCATCGGAGTGTCTTTCTGAATATCTTGCAGTGTATGGTGTGATACCAGTTAGGTGTCTAAGACACTTTTAAAGGGGGTGACACCACCTGAGTTTCTCAGAATGGCAGTTCATATCACCAGCAGTCTGTTCTGAGTGCCTTCCAAAGGAACCTGTCCTCTTCCACTGGACTCCTAATTACCTGTAGTAGGTGGTTTGAATAGTTCCAGCATCTGACTGTTATCAGTTGCAGTGAAAATTTGAGGTGCTTAGAAATGAAAAAAACTTTTCCATTTTGCCTGTATTTCTCTTCAAGCTACCTGTGCCTCATGGAGTTGCCAAGGAAAATTGTCTTCCCAGGAACACTGGAGAACTGTCCTGTAAGGTAAGGTGCTTTTTTCTGCTGGCTTAAATATTAGATGCACAAGACTCCTGTTGCAGTAAAGTATCAAATGTTTTAGTCTTCATAGGTTACACTCAGACATGTAATAGTGATTTATTAAATCCTTGTGTTTCTGTAATCAAAACAAAACGACTGCCAAAACAAAACCCAATAATGGTGATTTGCCTCATAGCACAGGGACATTCAGCTTATGGAGGAAAGCAAGGGTAATTACTTGGAGTGCCAGAAGGGAGAGGAAACTGGTTAAGTTCATCCCTCTCATAGGAAAATAATCACTCCCTTGGCTGAGTATCTGAGAATTGAACAAAAGATAAGTGAGTACTTTATGAAGTGCTGTACATGATACATCAGCGAATTGGCTTTGACATGCAGACTTGAAAGTATTTTCTTCTCTCCACTTCTAAAGATACTGATTTGGTTTTAGGGCTTGACCCTATTAATATTAAATAGTGGAAATTATAGCAATAAGGAGCCTTTTGGACTATTATCAGAAGCCTACATAGCTGAAATAGATTTCTATGCAGTATGTTGTTGCCTGTTGTAACTCAGGTCTTATCTTTGTCTACGTTGGGGTTTTTATGTTGGTTTGTTTTTGTTTTTTTTGTACACAGCGAATTACTTTGAATGTACTTTACACACCATCATTGTCATCAGTACAGCCTAAAAATTCCTAGTGGGTTGGACAGAGAAGGTGGCTCAACATTTTGAACATAATTTCTCTTTATGAAGATGCCACAACAAAACTGTCAGCCCCCCTCAGTGTTACCTTTGTGTAAGCAAAGGCATAGTGGCTTCCTTGCTCCTCTTGGAATGTTTGTTGGCAAATGTGCTGTCCCTGCTGAGTGTACTGGGGCAGAGTTGGCTTGGGTGTTCCCTGGAGCAAGGAAGAGTGACTGGTGGCACACAGTACCAAGCTCCAGTGTAAAATTTGTCCACAGCCCTTGCAATGAGTGTTGCTATCAGTGCTACAGATTTCTGGCCCACAGAGATAGCTGAGGCTTTTTCTATACTTTGCATGCCTTCCCTTCCATTCACTGGCTCAAAGGTAGATTTTGGTGAAATGTATTCTTGTTTACACTGGCAAAAGGCATACAGAATTCAGACCCATAGCTGTGTGACCAATAACCATTTCCTTATGCAATACTAGAACAACTCTGTGTCCAAAGTCATAAAATTAATTAAGGAGTACATCACAGAGAATCCCTTAGTATCTTCCATGATTTATAAACTACTTGAATTTTGTTGTTGTTGTCAGGATTCAAACCACCCTCCAAAAGTTTCTGACACAAGTGCGCCTCATGCTGTAGTCCTGCATGATTTTCCTGCAGGTAAGTAAATGTGAATATTCTGGAAGCATGTTTTACTCCAAGACTTTCAAATGGAAATTTTCTTAGAAATTAGAGCTTAAAAATGGTGTGGAAGCTCAGTCTGCAAGGTGTGCACATAGAGTTGTTCAAATCAGTGGGTTTAGCTGTAGATGGGTCAGTCTCTCAGTTAAAGCTAACTTATTTATCAGGTAAAATTAAGACTTTTTAGAAACTGATTCTGGTTTTGTCTGTGGTATTTGTATTAAGAAGGTTTTACTTAGAGAAAATCAGTGAGTGTGACAAGTAGTGTTAACTGAAATGGTGTTGTCTTACAGAGCATGCTGATGACTTGGACCTTCATTCTGGAGACACTGTTTGTCTTTTGGAGAAAATTGATACTGAGTGGTACAGAGGAAAATGTGGGAATCGCACAGGGATATTTCCTGCCAACTTTGTTAAAGTGGTTGTATGTAGGCTTTGTGTACATTGCTACAAAAGATCCTGTTGCATTTGTTTTCTGGTTCTATTTTACTAAGGCTCCTGTGTGTTTAACTCCACTATATGTTTAGATAATCTCTTATCACACTGGCAGCACAGAAGACTCATCAACTTGTTTGTGTGGTATTAGAAAGATGTTTGATTTGGCAAACCAGCTTGTGTTATGGGGAATAATTTGCTGTCAATTTAAAGCCAAGTAAGAAAATCATTGCCCTTACCAGATTCTCTTTGGAAACATGCATAGTTTCTGAGGGTCCTCAAAGCAGATTATTTTTTGACAGCTGCATGTCAGAATCAACACTCGTAAAAGATGGTTCATTTTTGTGCCTCCCCCCAGTTCTCCATCTTCTGTTATTTTCTCGTCCCTTGAACTTTGCTGGAATCACCACATTTTTAGTCCTGTAGTGAACTAGGTCAAAGTAGCAATTTGGCCCAAAAAAACATGTTGGGTTTTTTTCCTTCCTAGAATACTGTTTTTTTCCAACAGGATCAATTTGCCTAAGTGGTTTTCTAAGTGGCTGCACAAATGGTTGTGCTGGCACAGTGCAAGGAGATGGTGTTGTTGCAAATGAGCAGCTTAAAGCAATCCTGTTCTTCAGTGTGACACTTGACAGTGAGTGGAAGGCAAAGACAGGTGCTCTTTTGGAGCCCAGTGATAATTAACTTAAAAGGGATACAGTATGGTTCCCTGCAGTCAAATGCTGTGTCAAACCTATTGCAAGCCTGAGTCTGAGACTGAAGTCCATTTTGTGACAGTGGAAAGGGCATTGGGCTGTCCACACCAGCCATATGGACATGGAGGAATGCCAGAGTGACACCAGGATGCTGGGAAGGTGCATGGCTTGGCACTAAAGACAGGAAGTGTCTGTGGCAACACTTCTGGGTCAGCACAGCTGGCAGAGTGAGCCCTGCTGCTTCATGGGCAATACCAAGGATTTGGTAGACATCAGAGAGGGTAGGGAGTCTGTTTAGTTTGTAATGGTGGTTTTGGAGAAAAATTTTAAGATCTGAGAAGTGATGAAGAATAAAAACTAAACTCATAGTTAGTAGTAATGGAACCATGGTTGATTCACTTTCACAAGAAAGATTTGTTAGCTAAATTGATTGGCTGCTTCTACACAGACAAACAATTCAATTTAAAAGCTCTTCCTTCTACTGATAGCTAATGAAGAAAAGATTTTATGTTAAAGCAGTGGAGTGAGTATTTGGAGTCGAATTCAGCATTGATACACACAGATACAACTTCAGAAAAGCTAGGGAAGATGCATTTCTATTTTAGTTGTAAAAGATGATTACCCTTTGAGGGCGAAACTCTTTTGTTTCAGAATTTGGGTTTTTTTAAAAACAAAAAAGTGCAGTACATGAGGCTAATTTGAGTGAATTCTCCTGTTAATTCATGTCAGATTTCATCTTGATAAAAGGTCTCCATACAATACACTACAATGTGTTTTACAATATTGAGCTGGGTAGTAGTTTGGATCTGGACACCTAACAATAATACATAGTTATGACTTCCCATAGAACCTTCAGAGCACCACAGATACCAGCTCCTTCAGCAAGAGCAATGCAGAGATTATTTGTCCTAAAAGGCACTGTGATTTCCTCCACTGCTTCACACAAGCTAATGGAACATTGCTGTAGGTTTTATGGAAACTGGCTGATGTAATAGTGAGCTGTAATCCAAAGCTCCTCACCAGGGCCTCTCAGCTCGTAGTCCTGTACATCTCACAGATCATCCTTCGTGTCACACCAAAAATACTATTGAAATCCTCCTGTGATAAAGGACTTGAATGTTGTCTGTTTGATATATCTATGTATTGATTTTTTAAGTTGTATTTCTCCAATTCAAGTGAGATTTGTGAGATGTGTTTTTGTTTGGAGAGCAGTTGGCTACCAAAGCAGAGAAGGGATAAGTGTAAACAGTAGTTTTGTCTATTGTGGTATACTGTTCTAGTAAATAATTGAGAGCAATTACCAGTTGAGAATTGGGATCTAAATTCAACAACATGTAGTAGCATCTAATCACATATTCTGTCAATCAATCATGCCACAAGTAGAAACAATAAGCCAGCTTCATAAAACAAAACATTAAATATTGCTCCTTGTTTGCATAAGATTAAAAAATGAGAAAACAGGCATAAATTTACATTAATGTGGTCATATATCAGAGCATGCCAGCAAATTACAGAGTGTCACACATCTGAAAAACAGATTGTTTTAACCAGTTACCAGTTTGAAGTTTATTGTGGTTAGTTGCCATGAGCTTGTAGTGGAAGATATAATTTATTTTATTGTCTTATTAGATTGATGTTCCAGAAGAAGCCAACAAGAAAAAAATACCCTCTTCATCACGATGTATTAAGTGAGTCAGATGAATCTTATTTGCTTTCTCATGTTGATTTACAAGGAATGAAAAAGGAATATTAACTTTGAAGTGGGGGCTCTCTGCACTGAGGCTAATTGGGTTAACAATATATTCACCAAAATATATTGTAAAAACTAAATTATATTTTTTAAAATCTGAATGTTTATGATGTTTTATTAAGATTCATATTTAGGTAAAAAAAAGCCTAAAACCATACTTTCATGAAAACTGGTTCCAGAAACCATGAGCTAATCTAATTAACTTCAGCAGCATTGTACACTCCTCTCTTTGCTCCTGGCCTTGCTGCTTTCTTTCAGTGTCCCCACAAGATGGAACATGGTAGGGCTCCTACTCATGTGAAAGAACAAGACACAATGGGACAGAATACAGAGGTACTTTAAGCAATCTGTCTGTCCTTAAGGTGTGCAGCTGTACAAAGACATCAAATCTAAAATTCCCCCCAAATTATCAAATGAATTGCCAGCACTTTCATTTCTGATTTTCAAACAACTTGTACTAATACTTGTGGGTAAGAAATGATCTTTCATAATCATTCATTGCATGAATTTGCTTTAATTCCTCGAGAGGCAGGAGCAGCTAGTGTCTGTGGGATCATTCAGTTGTTCTTCAGATGAAGCTTGGTTTGTCAGGAGCAAAACTTTATTTTAAAAAGCTGCTTCTGCAGCTAAGAAAGAAACAGAAAGTTCTAGCTCTGTCCTGAAAGAAACATCTTTGCAAAGATAGTGAGAGACAGGGGTGGGAATCAAGCTTCTTACTTTGTTTGTGTGCTATGAATATATAGAAAGAATTAAAGCCTATTACTGCTTTTTTCCAGCATGGCATTTCTGATAAACCAAAAATTTTCTTAGGTTAATTTCTTAAATTTAATTTATTAGGTTCTTAAATAATTAAATCGATTTAAGTGAGGGGGAAAAATAAGTAGGCTTTTTTCAGTACTGTACCAAAGAACATAAAATTTATCAGATGCATTGATGTTTCTTTCTTTGATAGATAAGCTTTTTTTCCCTATAAGATTATAGGGAAGGATTCTACAGAATAAAGTATTGTAAAGTAGATAAAAACTAGCATCTTCCTACGAAACCTCCATATATTTGGGACAAATATACAACACTCACCCCCAACCCATGTTTGATTGCATCTAAATGGGATGCTAGCTCAAAAAATAATCAAACTCTTAACAAAAGTGTATCAGGACACTTGCTTGGAGATAGGCAAATATATGAAATTGGACAGGTGACCCAGAAACAAGGGGCTTTATTGTTGCTTGTAAGGGAAATAGGGTTGTTTGCAAAAGACTGTAACAACCAGCAGCTGGGATGCAGAAATTGCTTCTGGCTCCTCTGTACTCGTCCTCTCAGAAAGCAGAGATGAGAACCAGGGCTGCCTCCCAGTTTTCCACCTGTTCTATCTTCAAGGCATTTTTTATCATTTTAATTGAAATATCAAATCATATATTGCACACAATGCTGTCTTATTATTAGGTGGACAGTAATTATAAAGAATAAATAATAAAGAAGCAAAATAATAATAAAGTAATAATAATAAAGTAATAATAATGAAGCAAAATAATTTTCCCTTTTGTTTGTGCAGAGGTCCAAGATGTGTAGCACGATTTGAATACATTGGAGATCAGAAAGATGAGCTCAGTTTTTCAGAAGGTGAAACTATTATCCTGAAAGAATATGTAAATGAAGAGTGGGCCAAAGGAGAGCTCAGAGGCACGTCTGGAATTTTCCCCTTGAACTTTGTGGAAGTAATTGAAGATCTGCCTGGAACAGGTATGAATATGTTTGCAAAAATCTTCAAGAGCATGGTTTTGTACTTAATGCGAATAGGCAGCATATAGGAGAAAATTCCAAAAGGACAGTGATTGCAGAAAGGAGGTAAAAAGAGAGGGAAGGCAGATAAAAAACCCCTCAAAATTAACAGTAGGATTTCTTAAGAAGCTATTCTTAATAATGACTTCAAATATCTAAAATCTGTCATTAGTGACATTCTGAATAGACACTGCTCCTATTCTTAAGTTGTGCTTTACTTATGTAGGTACAGAAACAGCACTGAAGAATAAGGTGGAGGTTTTGTCTTCCCTTCCTCAGGTAATAAAACTTTATAGGTGAGGGCCAGAATTTATGTATAGATTTACAGAGACTCTATTATAATGTGAGAGTAACTGCAGAACCTGACACCACTCCCACAGCACACAATGCTGCGTTGTCACAGCCTCTATTCTGACACTTGGCCTAAGCTGATTGAATTCAGAGCTTCTGACAAATTAACATTGGTAAATTTTTATCCTTTGTGCTGAAGGAAATTCTTGTTAGCTCTATTTTAAGTATTGCTGCAGTGATCTAATTTTGAATTTATTAATCCTTTCCCCTGCCACCAGAGATAAAAAGGAATGTGGCTGAGCCTAGATGAAATTCTGTGGTGGTAATTGCTGAAATACCATTCTAGTTTACATCTGCAGCAGCACTGTTGGATTGGGAGGGTGTCAGGACACCCATGTGCTGTACAGCTGCTTTCAGCAGCATCCATCAGTTTTTGGGCTCCATTCACACTTCTAAAATTAATGCACCTCTTCTGTTAACTTGAATAGAGCAACAGACACTCACTAGAGTGGTGTGAAGCGCTTCATGATTTTACAGCAGAAACCAAAGATGATTTATCCTTCAAAAAGGGAGACTACATCCAAATACTGGAACAAGTAGATTTGGAGTGGTATAGAGGAAGACTGAATGGAAAGGAAGGGATTTTCCCAGCAGTTTTTGTTCAGACCTGCTCAGGTACAGTGCTCCTACTAGATGGCAATTCATTATTCCTTGGGTTGTGCCAGTCATGACAGCTGTGGGAGGACACAACAGCATCAACTGCATCAACACAGTCACACACCACCAGTCTTTAGTATTCTAAAGCTAAACTTCAGTTTTGAACCAGCTTCTCTAATCATGGCAATATAATGTTCTAGTCAGTAAGTAATCTGTGAGGTGGTGACACAGACTCTGGGATGTTTTCCAGTGTAGTTTGGGCACAGGCAAAACAGGGTCATTGTGCCACCTTTAAGGAATAATTCAGGAGTATTGATGCTGTTTCATCTTAGAGCAGAAAGAGGTAAAGTCAGCATTTATTATGTATCACCATTGGGAAGTTCAAGTTAAGTGAATTTTAAATTTAGTCTGCTTAGAAGCAGAACTGTTTAATATTATAAAGTGAACTGGTGGCAGTAGAGTTTTTTATTACAGTAGGACAGTGAATTTGTTATAGCAGTAGCAATAACATTTGGACAACCTCTAGCACAATAGCAGGGAGAAAACATGAGAATTTTCAGGAAACTTCTCCAGAAACAGAAATTTATTTCACTCCAATGCAAGTAACTTCTCTTGTCCATGTTCTGTAGCCAGGGTAGAGCTGTCACAGCCTGGAGGAGGGAAGAAAGGAAAAGCCAAAGCTCTTTATGATTTTCATGGAGAAAATGAAGATGAGCTTTCCTTCAAAGTAAGTACCTCTCTTAGACCAATTTCCAAGAGGTCTCATGCTGCTAAGGAGTGCTAAGAAATAAGGTTCATCCACTGTGAATATAGGCTTTACACAAGAAGGATGAAGCGCATAGATATAGATATTAATATGCATAGATATTAACACATTTGAGAAGTGGTCTCTCTAAAAAACATTTTCCCTTATCACTCCTGTTTCCTATCAGCAAAAATCTTCATTAAAGACACTGAAGAGGTCAAGAGTAGCAGAATTCTCGACTTTTCTGATCTAGTTAACATGACAAGATAAACAAACCTTATTTTGCAGTACATTCAGCCCCTGATTGGTTGATACGGTCAAGGGAGCCTCTCTTTGTGAGTAGGAGGTAAAGGTGAGAGTGCCAATACTACAGCAGCCAGGCCTCTGAGGGAAACCTAGTCCAGGAAAATCTTGAACTGGCAACACAATACAGAGTTGCCATGGGAACAAGGGGAAAAACTAAATGCGTGCTGGATGCCCAGATCACGTTAAGCATGAACAAGAAACAGAGTGCTCCTGATACTCAAAGTCATGATTTAGGTAACCATGTTCTCAAAAGCAAATTTCTGAGAAACAGTAGACTTTCACAAGAGCTGAAACCCACAGTATTTTCTCTTCTAAAACTAGCAAAATAGGTTCAGCATTAGCAGCTTGCAATGCCAAAAGGATAGATTATTCTTTAAAGCAGAAAAGGAGATTAGAGATACTGAAAGAAAGGCCAGTACTTCAGATGAAGGGTGTGGCATGGGACAGTGAGAACACGGACCAGGACCAAGCACAGGACCTGCAATTTAAATGGCCATACTGAGCTTTCAGATTGCTTTTTGGTTTTTTTGGGGAAGTTTCCAAGTGCTAGAAAATACTGGGACTAAATTTAAAAAAAAAACAACAAACCAAACACTGTAAACACACACAAATAAGCACTAAAGCAGGGGGCCCATGAGCCAGCTCTTAACATACCTGGAGAGCCAAAGCAATGTCAGAAGTTACCCAGCAGTGCTCCAAAGGTGGTGATTTTTCAGCATAGACAAGTATTTAGCCTAAGAGAAGCTTCAGCTGGTTTTGGCAAACAATCTCCAAGGGATGTAACCCACAGAAGAGACTGGCCACATCTTACTCCTCTTCTCTTTGATTGATATTAATTGCTACTAAATAGGATCAGCTCTGCATGCATTAACATTGCTCAGTAACATTGCACAGTAAGCTGTACTGACTCACATTACTCCTTCTCTTACAGGCAGGTGACATGATAACAGAGCTGGAATCTGTAGACGAGGACTGGATGAGTGGAGAGATTCTAGGAAAGTCTGGGATATTTCCCAAGAACTTTGTTCAGATTTTAAAAACACCATGAAGTGTTGCCTTTGTACTACTCCCTACGTGTGGGAGACAATGTTTTCTTACCCTAAAGGCACAGCAAAGACATCAACGAGTGTTGATTATCAATGTTTTGCACTACTTTTTCTAGACAGTCATAGTAGTATCTTAAAGTCAGATAAGGAAATTTGAGTATTTTGTGACAGTGTATGTAATCATGTTTCATGAATGCTCAGAGAGCAAAACAAGCAGGCTTTTTAGCCATTTCCAACTAGGGAAATACTGTGGTGCAACACCATTTTAACTTATATAGCATTCTAGTATGTTTACTCTCTGGTATTATATTTATCATGCACAAAGTCTGCACAACATAAGCTGCTTTGGCCTTCTTTGAACTTCTTAAGATCCAAACTTTAAAAATTGTTTTAATATATAATTACAGCACTCAGTATGTAGATGAAGTTTGATATTCAGGTTTCATTACTGCTTGAGTTCCACATTAGCAGTAGAATCCACTTGTTTTATGACTTAGAGGATAAGAAAAATAACTGCTATTTCATAGTAGAATCTAATACTGGTAAGAGGGGAAATGGAGAACTAAATCCTTGTGTAGTATCCTTCTATTCTTAGCCCGAGCTGCACATACAGCAAGATCACAGAAGTAAATTAAGTATTTTGCCTCTTAGTGAATTCTGTTTAAATTGGTATGAATCATCTTAGACCTTTCTCACTTTCCCCAAAATACTTTGTAAGTACAGGTTTAGTATTTTCTTACTGCCCACAGTTCTTTGAGCACCATCATACCCTTCTTTCCCAGCTGAAGTTAGTGACAGACAGTGTTTATTGAACTTTCTGAGATCCCAGCCATGGAGTAGCTGCATTATTCCAACTATTTGCCCCTCCACTCCCCTCATGGAAGTGGAAAGCCAGTGTTCACTCAGTCTGCATTTTGTCACTCACGCACTGGAACATACTTCAGTAACACTATTCGTATCCTTAACATGAAGGATATTATAGAGCCTTGGGTTTAGTTTTCAGCAGACATGGGATTAGTTTCCAGTTTGTTGCCACATAGCAAATACACTGAGCATCCTTATAAATGGTCTATTGAGGCCTTAAGGAAAACATGCCTGGCAAGAGGTTACTCCAAGAAGCTCTAACCAAGGCACTTGGTAAAAAGCAGCAGTGCAGCTTGACTAACCAAGATGGACGTGATTGAGGTAGTTTCACATTATAGGAACTTCTAGTCGTCAATTCCTTTTTGTAACACTTAGCTTCTGACAAAATAGTTAAATACAATCCTGATTAACTGCTAATTCCATCAGACTGGAATAAAAGAAATTATGCTGCAGTTGGTTTTTTCACTGCTGCCAGTATTCCACCCTTTCTGCACTGTATCACAAAAAGGAACCCACCAGGCTGATGAGCTGCAGGTCTCTGGGTATCAAGATACCTTCAACAAGACTTTCCTTCATGGACTTGGCAGTTAAAGTTGCAGAAAGGCCAACAGTTGGAGGTGGATGGAGACTGGAAACCAGAATCTTCGTGATGGACCTTGAGATAGTTTTGACTTAGTCACATCCCTGCTGACAACTTCACAGGTGTGAGCTCTGAGCACCACAGCAACAAGTACCTGCTGCTGTGGGAGACTGGAGTGCACCTGAACTGGGGCCTGAGCAGGCTGGGGAGGGAGGCCCTGCCCTCCCCATGCACTGTGCTCTGGTTACCATCACAGTAGGCAGGAATAGGCATAGCCAGAACTGCAGGCCTCCCCCCAGCAAGGAATCCAGTCCCAGTGGCAGACTGGAGCTCACCTGAAGCAAGCCTGAGGGACCTGCAGGGCAGACACGAGGGCCTTGGCACCATTCACTCAGCAGTCACTGCTAGGCTGCAGAACTTGCACAGACAGACAGACACAGCCCCCCCTTTGTGTTGTGTTGTGTGTTTAAATCAGACCAACACCCTTCACACAACCGGGGGATGAACACCCACACCAAGTTTTAATGAGCTGAGGAGCTGGACTTCTACTTCCATTAGGGATTAACATGATTAACCAAATGCTGAATTATGTGCTGTTCTAGAAGGTTGGAAATGCAACAATGGGTACAGCTGTAACGCAGTTTTAGCAGCCCAGCAAGCCTGTCCAGAACTCCTGTGGAATCACATGGAAATCCACAGCCAAGGACAATCCTTCCCACTCCCAAGTTTTCCTGTTAGGAGATTCTAACGGTTTATTCCAAAATCACAGTCATCTCGTAGAGAAATCCAAGGAATAGCCAGGTCCTTCAAAGACATACCGCACCAGTGAGGTGGTAGATGAGACTGAAGTGTATGATGTTTACTTACTTTTTGTCTGGCAGTTTTCTAAGGTTTTGATACAAGTCTCAAAAGTAGAACTGATTTTTTAATATTTTTTTTCAATTTCCCATTTTTATAACTGTCTTGACCGGTTGTTTTTGTAACTTCATTGAATGTTTAAAGTCAGTGCCTGTTCATTGACAAGACCACTCTGCTGTATGTAATCTCCTCCTCCCTGTGGGGCAGGGCAGGAGTAGCAGCAAAGCCTTTTACTCAGAGCACCGAGTGCCATCTAAGGGCTGCTCGCATGGCTGCAGGCAGCTGAAACGGCGTCTGTGGGAACGCTGCAGCAAGGGAGAGGCTCGGCTTTTACAGGACGGATTTTCCTAAGACAATGCCCAGCACCACTGTAGGACCACGTACAGATCACAACATAAAATTCCTAAGGTGTACAAGAAAGCCGAGAATGAGGTGGAGTGCAAATCTTAACTGCAATGTAGTAGCAAATTTCAGCTGTAACCTTGAAATCCAGCTAGATCTCCATGCATTAGAATAAGAGCCTCACTTACCGAAATATTTTGTTTGACCCATCCTCTGGAAATATCTTCAGGAACATATCTTTGTTCTGTGTACAATGAACAGTGTCCTAAATAAACCTTTGTTAAGTCCAGTAAGTTTGTTATGGTACCTCTGTAAATTAAGAATGTATTTAACCAATAAAATTTTTATAATTAAGTCATGAGGGCATTTTAATTTTCTTACGCTGTGTAAAGCTGAGCTTTCCACTTGACAGTTTGAGAGATCTCCTGCTTATGTATTTAGCCAGCTACAAAGTAACACCCCACCCCCAGACAGGCAGTCCAAACCCTCAGAGAATCTGGATGATTTTAACAGGTTATTCAAGCCTTTGGACTTTGGTGTGCCTCACACTCACCACCTACAGAACCTGTAACATTTTGCTACCTGCAGCAAGCAGCTGTCACCACAGGGCATCACACACACTGTGGTTCTCACTGTGAAAACACTGTGAGGAAGACATGGGCGGATCCTGCACGTAATTTAGGTGAGCTCTGCTGATTGCTGCTTTCATGCTCCATGACTTTTCAGCTGGTATTTGTGGAGAGAATACACAGAATGCACAGTATTTTCCTTCCTGCTTTTCCCCCATCTGAAATCACATTACAAAGCCTACATTTAACCAGAACACCAACATGGCAATGCACTGTTCCAAACAATATATTTAAAAGCCTGAAAAGAACCGAAGTTCTTGTTCTTTCCCCAAATCCTCTTGGACTAACCTTTTGGCAACATACAGGCCTCAGATATGCATGTAACAAATAAAACCTATGGCTTCAAAAATGCGGCTGGCTGGGATTCCTGGAGGCAGGTGACACCTACCTCAGCAGTACAGATGGAAAGAGCAAAGCAACATGATTCCTTCCCCCTGTTCCAAGGCTCTGAGTGCTAAGCACTCACTACCCTTCCTTCCAATACACAAAGTAGAAAAACCAGAACATATTAAAATTGCAGCTTGGAATCACAAGACAAAATCACATCTCCTGCAGCATTCTGGACTAAGTTCAAAACAATTATTCTCATTTTGCCTATTACTTGGACCAAAACAGAATTATCAATTAGGAAAATGTGAAAATCCCTGATAGGGAACAGTACAGTCTTCATGGATAGCAGGGCCCCTCTCCTTTTCCCCAGTAGCTTTGTTGGAACAGTAACATTTTCACTATTTTCCTTTATTTCTTGTCCTAAGCTCTGTGACAAGCAATTGCAAGAGCACCACTCTCAGTGAACTCCGCATTTTGCTCTCAGGTTTTAAATCACTAACCAGGACTAAGTTTAGGTTGGTTGCCCTATTCTAAACAAAACACACTGATAGCACACAAAACTCATTTTAGCCAGAAAAAACATTCACTTTTAAGCCAACCTAAGTTGAACAAGAAGCAAAAATGCTGTTAGCGAGTGGAAAACAGTATTAAAATTACTCAGCAAAACTTTTAAGTGCTTTGTTTTCAGAACATACACCACTGCCTCTTTACAGCATATTTTTTTTTTCCCTGAAGTTCCACATGTTGCCCATTACGGTCATCCCTTAGTTCTGACTGGTTAAAATCCAACACCCAACTCCACTGCTTGAGCACATTCTGGACTTCTGCACTGCTCAAAGTTAACTCTGCTTCCATCATCACAATTACAACTTTAACACCTTCAAACACCTTCTGACCAGCAGAGACCACACCTAGCCCATGAGTGGTTGTATGAAATTACCAAGAAATTTAAACATAGGCACATTATTCTGAAGCACGTAATCCGGATAAAACTGTAAGACTTCTCAATAATACCACATTCTGACAGGGGTTTCCCTGTGCAATTTTTGCCTTCCCTGTACACTCTGAGGCACCTCTCACCAATACAACTTCTGCACACATACACAAGGTTTTTTTAGTGAAGACTAAAATTACTGGGTAAAACCAACATAGAGAATCCACAAAAAGAACAACCCGCCTTCTTCCAAACATCTCCACCACACAACCGGAGAAGTACATGAGTACTTCTTTTCATTTTTTAAACCAAGGCCGTTAGGTTTGTCTTACTGAAAACTCATCCACACATCCAGTAGCAATACAGGCAATCAAGCATTAGTTCTGTATATTAAAACCTTTTATTTTCCACCAATTTTTAGTTTCACACAGACTCTTGCACAGGTGGCTCATATCCATCAGCTCGCTCTACCTTGGTGCCTGCCTCATCCCCAGAGGGCTTTCCAGCACCACCACCTTCACCATGCAGCTCCATCAGCTTGCCCACTAAAAAGAAGCAGTGACAGAACAGTGAGAGATGGACCTCTTTGAACAGTTCTCAATTACTTAATTACTTATCAAACACAAATGAAACCACCAGAACGTTTTCTGTAGGTAGGACTAAGTCCATTGCAGACAGCTCATGCAGAGAGATGCAGTGAGTCAGACAAAAACAAGCAGTGAAATAAGGCTATGTAATGAAACTACAAACGACCCCTTTTTCTAAAAGGATCTGGACTCAATAACCTACTGCTGCATTACATGGGAATGTCAGGAAAAGGGGAAATGGAATCATTCCAAATCATCTGGGACCGAAACATTTTGTCATCATTCATTCCCAAAGCAAAGCTCTTGAACATTCAGCAGCAGTTCCAGGGGAGAATTCAAGAAGCTCCAAACTGAACAGTCACTGCTTGGCCATCAATCCTGGAAGCCACACACTGGGACACGGACACACTGTTTCCCTTCTACAACTACTAAAGCTCGTTGATGCTGCTGTAACATCTTTAAGCAAACACGTTTAAAGTAAATCTTTTCCACGCCCTCCTCCAAATGTCTGCAGTAACAGACTTACATTCAAACTTGGGCTTCTTGAGCATCTTCACCTTGCGGACATAGACATCGTGCAGAGGGTAAATGGACTGACACGCCTTCTCGATGTCCTTGCCAATGCTGTCTGGGATCCTGAGAAATCACAGAGCACCACAACACTAAACTCTGTCTGCTTCTGCAGCAGCAACACAGGCTTATCCTTAAGAATGCAAAATATTCTACCAAGTTTACAGCATCACTTTGACCATTTTCTTCAAATACATTTAGATTCTAAGACACCTCCCTTGCAGTGTTAGAAGGGACATAGTGCAAGTGTGCTTATTTCAAGAGCAAATCTGCAAACTTTTGGAAGCGACCAGCACACTCTGAAAAACGCTTTATCAGAAGAGCTCAGAGCATTCACAGCACCAACGGATCAGAATTGCAACTTTAGTCTGTAGAACAATGAACCACAAATCTTCTGAAGAGTGATTTTACATTTATGCAAACGTGACAGCAGAGTCAGGTCAGACAGGATGCAGAGACTAAGAGAAGCCATTTACAGAAAAGGGCCACTGGCTTTTCCACACGAGGGGCTCCTTGCCTGGTCTCTGACAAACAGCACAGGATGCAGCAGCATTTCCCAGGCACTCAGCAACAACCGACCCCCAAACAACGATCTAAACCGTAGGGGAGAAAAAAAGAACAGAGCCAAAGCTTACAGCTTATTGACAACTTCCTTCAGGTCATTGGTCTGCACCTCCCGGGTCATGATTTCCATCATTTTCTTGCGGATCTGCCGGACCTGCTGGTGCTGGGCATAGGAGGTCTTGCGGATTTGGTTATTGCGCTTCTTGGTGAAGCCCACGCAGAAGAGGCGCAGCAGGTACCCGTCCGTGGTTTTGACATCCACGTGGGCTTCAATCATTGTCTGAAAGAGCAAGCACTGAACGTTTGCCAGCCCCGCAGCACAGGCTGCCCCGCCCCACGCGCCCCAAACACGCTTTGCCAGGCACCGGCACCGCCCTCCCCGCCTGAAGGCACCAGCAGTGACACAGACCCTGTTTCTTACACACCTGCCATTTTTTGACCATGGAGCACATTTTGTCCCGTGTGAGGTCCATCCCATGGAAGTTGGTCAGACAATTTTTGCCCTGAACGTCCTCAGTGATCAGTTTAAATTTGCGGAACGCGACCTCGTCGTTCTGCAGATCAGCCAGGCTCACTTCAAACACGCGGCCCTTCAGCCCGTCAGAGGCAATTTCTGTGCGATGGAGCAGAGCAAAACACCTCACATTAACATCAAAGCACATTCTTCAAACCCGATACTGAATTCCTGCTGGAATCCCCTTCTCTGATGTTTTCTAATGGTGATCACAGAGCCAGCAAGGTTGGAAATTTCTCCTAATAGCATCAGGTGTGGGATAGGAACAGCAGCATGCAGCGGATTCCACCACCTGTAATAATTTGGTTTGTTTCGAGCATAATGGGGTTACAGAGTATTTGGAAATTATGAAATGAGTAAATGAGAAAACTAAGCACAAAAAGCCACAAGTGCTCAGCAGAGATGAAGCAGTAATGAACAGCCCAGTACAATCATTCCACAGCTCCTCCTCCAACGAGGAACCATTTTAACAACACTGGCTGGTTCACACAGTCTGGCAGTGACCCTCATTTTATCTGTTTCACATGTTACAGTTCAAAGGAACAATCATCATCCTAACTTTGAGTGCAACCAGCAGAGTACCAGAAAGCTATTTTGCCATTCTACATGGCTAAGCTTCCAAAAATATCCAGACACCTCTATATTCCTAACAGACATCTCCCTAAGGTGTGCCAGATCATATAAAACCAAATTTACCCTTCTGTGATACAACAGTGCTCACATTAAGTCAGCAAATCTGGCTCTGATCTTTACCCAAAATAAAAACCTTTACATTTCAGATATTCCAGTGTCTTGATGTGCTGCCCATTTGATCCTATTAGGACTAAGATCTCCTGTGGCAATCAGAACTACTGCTTACTTCCTCAACTGTTCCCAACTCACCAGGTTACCACAAGAGGAGCTCATTAGAAACTTCAGGCCCTTCCTTCCATGGTTTGGCATTCCTGTACAATCAAGAGCCCAATGTACGAAATTCCTGCAGCTAAGCTCATTTATTCAAACACCTCGGTCAACTCAAAAACAAAAATCCATTCAAATCACGCAACCTTTTTTAGCTTCCAAGCTCGTAACAGTACAAGCAAAACCCATTCCTCAGCAAATTTTTATCCAGTAAGTTCTTTAACCGCCTGGAGCTAGCACACGGAGCAAACGCAGTCCCCCTGTACTACACCGACCCCAGCCACTCACTAGTTCCTTGAGTCCTGGTGACAAGCGTCTTCCCGATGTTTCGGATATTGAACATCGCCGGTGCTTTGACATCGTACCAGTCCTTCTTGGAGAAAGGGTCGACCCTTCAATCAAGTAAAGAAGATTTTTTAGCCGACGGGGCTGCAGCAAGCCCTTCCTCTCCGACCGCCGGCCGCTGCTCCCGCCCCGCCGGGCCCACGCCCGCCCGGCTGACGCCATGACAGCATCG
>VXAX01002640.1:0-31575 GCA_013399835.1 Leptocoma aspasia
TATTTATTTATAATGATGGAGCATAAACTCACATTGACACTTTAACTAAGAAACCCATAACCACACATAAAGTCACTGAACTAGATAGTACTGGAATAACTTAAAAACAGTTATAGTTCATAATAAATGCATTTCTCAGAATTAGCTGTCTGGAAATTGGTTTTGACTGTAAAATGTTTTCTGCACCAATATAAAATGCATTTTCTTCTTTTTCAAAGACACTCCTGCATCACCTTCAGTTCCAAGAGTTGTGGATACTACAATGCACAGCATAAGTTTAGCATGGTCAAAGCCCACATACGATGGTGGTGCTGACCTCTTAGGCTATGTTCTTGAAATGAAAGAAGAAGGTAGTGAACAGTGGTATCGAGCACATACAACTGCCACTCTGAGGAATGCTGAGTTCACCGTGACTGGTCTTAAAACAAACCAGAAATACCAATTCCGAGTTGCTGCAACAAACGTGAATGGTATGAGTGAATTTAGCGAATCATCAGCAGAAATAGAACCTGTGGAAAGAATAGGTAATTTGAAAACCTAATGTATATTTTAAGGAAACTATATTTTCCTTTAGGACTTCTGTAAGATTAACTAATTCCATATTTCTTATACCCTTCATCAGAAACACCTGAACTTGAGCTTGCTGATGATCTGAAGAAGACAGTTACAGTCAGAGCTGGTGGTTCCCTGCGCCTAATGGTCTCTGTATCTGGCAGACCTGCTCCTGTAATCACATGGAGTAAGCAGGGTGTTGACCTTGTAAGTCGAGGTATTATTGATACTACAGACAGCTACACTCTGCTTATTGTGGATAAAGTTAATCGGTATGATGCTGGAAAATACATCATTGAGGCTGAAAATCAATCAGGAAAAAAATCTGCAACTATTTCTGTGAAAGTATATGGTAAGTGCTGCTACAATTGTATATGAGCATTACAGCCCTCTGCATGCTCATTGCTCAGAAATAAGTGTCATTCATTTCCAAAGGAAGTTTGCATTTTAAATAACATGAGAATGAGAAGTCAGAGAAACAATGTAATCCAAAGAAAGATACATAATTTTTGGAGCTGTGCTAGTTTATAAATCAGATCCCAGACTTTTTTTTCTATGCAAAAGTAGTCATTGACTGTAAAATGAAAGGATCCAAAAAGGGAAAAAAAATTGTTTGTTTGTTTTAGACACACCTGGTCCACCACCTGCAGTGAGAGTTAAGGAAGTATCAAAAGATTCTGTGACACTTACTTGGGACATTCCAGTCATTGATGGTGGAGCCCCAGTCAACAACTACATAATTGAGAAACGTGAAGCTTCCATGAGAGCTTACAAGACTGTCACTACCAAATGCAGCAAGACATTTTACAGAGTTACTGGACTTCTGGAAGGAGCTTTGTATTATTTCAGAGTACTACCAGAAAATATTTATGGCATTGGTGAAGGCTGTGAAACAGCTGATGCAGTACTGGTATCTGATGTCCCCATGGTACCACAAAAACTCGAAGTGATTGACACCACCAAATCAACTGTTACACTTGCTTGGGAGAAACCACTGCATGATGGTGGCAGCAGATTGACTGGCTATGTCATTGAGGCCAGCAAAGCTGGAACAGAAAGGTGGATGAAGGTAGTGACGCTGAAGCCTACCGTCTACGAACATACCATTATCTCTCTCAATGAAGGTGAACAGTACTTGTTCAGGGTCAGAGCACAGAATCAGAAGGGCGTGTCGGAACCACGAGAGATTGTCACAGCAGTGACAGTTCAAGACCGAAAAGGTAGGTGTCTACTGTTGAAAACAATAGGCTTACACCAAATGAATGTGATAGTTACAAAACAGGTATTTAAAATGTCAATTATTTGCTTTCCTTAGTTCTACCAACAATTGACTTCACTGGAATACCTCAGAAGACAATCCACGTACCTGCTGGCAAGCCCATTGAATTAGCCATTCCAATTGAAGGACGACCACCTCCAACTGCATCCTGGTTCTTTGCTGGTTCTAAACTAAAAGAATCAGAACGCATCAAAATGGAGACTGCTGCCAAAATGGCCAAATTAACGGTGCGTGAGACCACCATACATGACACAGGGGAGTATACACTTGAACTGAAGAACACAACCGGAACAGTTACTGATACAATAAAGGTTATAATCCTTGGTAAGAGTTCATCAAAATAATTGTCCCTGACCTTCCTCCATTTCAACTTTTACATGAGAAATATGATTCTTTTTTGCACCTGTTTTGTAAGTTTCTTTTCTTTTTTTTTTTTTCCCCTAGACAAGCCTGGACCACCTGTTGGACCTATCAGAATTGATGAAATTGATGCAAATTATGTAACCATCTCCTGGGAGCCTCCTGAGCTGGATGGTGGAGCTGCCCTTAGTGGGTATGTGGTAGAACAGCGTGATGCTCACCGTCCTGGATGGCTGCCAGTTTCAGAGTCAGTAACCAGGACAACATTTAAGTTCACCAGACTTGTTGAAGGTGCAGAATATGTGTTCCGTGTAGCTGCTACAAACCGCTTTGGAATTGGATCTTACCTGCAGTCTGAAATTATAGAATGCAAGAGCAGAATCCGTAAGTCTGAATTTTTGTTCATTCTCTATTTTTAAAATTAAAAATATATATTTAAATGGGCTTATATATCCACACATATACTAGAATTTTCTAGATGTTGCTACTTCCTTTTGCCAGATAAAATTGTACATTATGATGCACAGTAATCTTGTTATTTTCCAGAGGAAATATACCATCCATAAATCTTTATAGGTATTATAGATGTACTGCACAGAACGTGGATGGTAAACTTGGATTTTCTGCTCAGGCCTACAATCAGTCTTGAAAAATTGCTTTACCCCATTACAAAACCACAAGTGTTTCACTGACCTGATTTGTAAATTACTTAGGTACCTGCTAATAAAAGATTTTGATAAGACATTGATATTACATTGTTATTCCCAGTATGTCACATTCTGCTAGTGTGTAAAGTCATCAGACACTTTCTTCACTAATTCCATGTCGTGTTTTTACAGGTATTCCTGGTCCTCCTGGCACTCCAGAAGTGTTTGACATCTCTCGAGATGGCATGACATTGACTTGGTATCCTCCAGAAGATGATGGTGACTCACAGATTACTGGTTATATTGTGGAACGCAAAGAAGTTAGAGCAGATAGATGGATCCGTGTAAATAAAGTTCCAGTCACCATGACTCGTTACCGTTCCACTGGGTTGGTGGAAGGATTAGAATATGAACACCGGGTCACAGCAATCAATGCCAGAGGCACTGGGAAACCCAGCCGTCCTTCCAAGTCTGCTGTTGCCAGAGATCCAATTGGTAAGTAATTTCCTACAAAGATTAAACGCATTATAGTAGAAGGGAATGACAGTATGGTAGAATTAATTCTAATTTGGAAATTTTTTTGGGTGTATTAGCAAATGAGATTCTGACTGGAGAAAACAAAGAAAATATTAGTGAAAATCTTTCATTCAAAGTTTTCCTTTTTAAATTCACCATAGACTTATTACAGATCATAAGTTACAAGTTAGCATCTATTTCATCTTTCAAATATTCATAAAAACAAATTCCACCTGCCTACCTGATCTTCTCTTCCAGCTCCTCCAGGTAAACCTCAGAATCCAAGAGTCACTGATACTACAAGAACATCTGTCTCCCTGGCTTGGAGTCCACCAGAAGATGAAGGTGGTTCTAAAGTTACTGGCTACTTAATTGAGATGCAGAAGGTTGATCAATTTGAATGGACCAAATGCAATACTACGCCGACCAAGATTCGGGAATACACCTTGACACATCTTCCCCAGGGTGCAGAGTACAGATTCCGAGTGCTAGCCTGTAATGCTGGTGGGCCAGGAGAACCTGCTGAAGTGCCAGGAACAGTCAAAATAACAGAAATGCTTGGTAAGATATTTCAAGCTTTAACTCTTGTTGAAAGCTGTCTTAAAAAATATTTTTGCCTAAAGCAGGTATGATACCATCTGTAGAAGGACATAGCATGAGATGTTATTTTTCTTTACAGAATATCCTGACTATGAACTTGATGAAAAATACCAAGAAGGTCTCATGGTGAGACAGGGAGGAGTAATCAGGCTTACAATACCCATTAAGGGTAAGCCCATCCCAGTATGCAAATGGACAAAAGAAGGACAGGACATCAGCAAGAGGGCCATGATTGCGACTTCTGAGACTCACACAGAACTTGTGATCAAAGATGCAGAAAGAGAAGATTCAGGCACCTATGATTTGGTACTTGAAAACAAGTGTGGCAAGAAAGCCGTATACATTAAAGTCAGAGTGATTGGCATTCCAAATCCACCAGAAGGACCACTTGAGTATGATGATATACAAGCTCGTTCTGTCAGAGTAAGCTGGAGACCTCCTACAGATGACGGTGGTGCAGATATCCTGGGTTATATTGTTGAGAGAAGAGAAGTACCAAAGACTGCCTGGTACACTGTCGACTCTAGAGTGAAAGGGACATCACTAGTGGTGAAAGGACTCAAAGAAAATGTGGAATATCACTTCCGTGTTTCTGCTGAAAACCATTTCGGTATTAGCAAATCTCTCAAATCTGAAGAACCAGCAGTACCAAAGACACCTCTAAGTAAGTTTTTTTTTAGACCAAAAAAAAAAAAATTACTACATTATGATCTAAAAGTGCAACAATATATGCAGGAATTTTAATGCTATGTCACTGTTATTTCTTTTTTATTGTTATTATAATTATTAACAGATCCACCAGAGCCTCCAAACAACCCACCTGAAGTGCTTGATGTTACAAAGAGTTCTGTCAACTTGTCCTGGTCCAGACCTAAAGATGATGGTGGTTCTCGTGTAACTGGATACTATATTGAACGTAAAGAGACATCTACAGAAAAATGGGTCCGACATAATAAGACACAGATTACCACTACAATGTACACAGTCACAGGACTTGTTCCAGATGCTGAATATCAATTCCGTGTCATTGCTCAAAATGACATTGGTGAAAGTGAAGCAAGTCCTGCTTCTGAACCAGTTGTGTGCAAGGATCCATTTGGTAAGATAATGTCCGCATTAGCAGATCTTTTGAAGAGCAGCTTAAAGACAGTAAGAGAAAAATTGATTTTCTGTTTTAATTTATTTTAATTTTCAGACAAACCAAGCCAACCTGGAGAAATTGAGATCACTTCTATCTTTAAGGACAGCATTACATTAGAATGGGAACGACCTGAAAGTGATGGTGGCAAAGAGATCCTTGGCTATTGGGTTGAATATCGCCAGTCTGGGGAAAGCACCTGGAAAAAATGCAATAAGGAACGCATCAAGGACAGGCAGTTTACAGTAGGAGGTTTACTAGAGGCCACAGAATATGAATTCCGTGTTTTTGCAGAAAATCAGACTGGCCTCAGTAGACCTCGAAGGACTGCTATGGCAGTGAAAACTAAATTAACATGTAAGCAAAAATACAGTGTCACATTTCCTGTGCTATTGTTGTAATTTGCTGCATCATAAACCATGGTGCGGCATTTAACATGCTACCTATTTGTTTTACATGATATTTGCTAACATGACTATCCCAAAGGACAGTCTTTCAAATATAACAGGATCAAGTATAAATAAAAATTAATTTCCAGTAATATAGTAATGGGGAAAAATTTCATAGTAAACATCATTATTTTTTTCTTATTTTCTTTGTTGCAGCTGGAGAAGCACCTGCCATAAAAAAAGAAATGCAGGATGTTACAACTAAACTGGGTGAGGCAGCTCAGCTGACATGCCAGATTGTTGGGAGACCTTTGCCTGATATTAAATGGTACCGCTTTGGCAAAGAGCTGGTACAAAGCAGAAAATACAAAATGTCGTCTGATGGACGCAATCATACACTGACAGTAATGACAGATGAACAGGAGGATGAAGGTCTCTACACTTGTATGGCTACCAATGATGTTGGAGAAATTGAAACTAGTGGCAAGCTATTATTGCAAGCTCCTCCTCAGTTCCACCCTGGATTCCCACTGAAAGAGAAATACTACGCAGGTGCAGGTGGCACCCTCCGCCTTCACGTTGTGTATATTGGCCGGCCAGTACCAGCAATAACTTGGTTCCATGGCAACAAACCTTTGAGAGGATCAGAAACAATTACTATTGAGAACACAGAACAATATACTCATCTTGCTATTAAGAATGTCCAGCACAAGACTCATGCTGGGAAGTACAAAGTACAGCTCAGTAACACATTTGGAACAGTTGACACTGTACTTAATGTGGAAATACAAGGTAATTAATTTTCTTTTCAGTATTTTGTGAAATATTTTCTCAAATATGACTGGAAAAATAAATAAAAATTTTGTGTTTTTTCTTGTACAGATAAACCAGATAAACCAGTAGGGCCAATTGTTATAGAGTCTATACTGAAGAATTCTGTGGTGATAAGCTGGAAACCACCAGAGGATGATGGAGGTGTTATGATAACCAATTACATCATAGAGAAACGTGAAGCCAAGGAAGGAGCTGAATGGCAACTTGTATCTTCAAGTATTTCAGGCACAACCTGTAGAATTGTTAACTTAACTGAAAATGCAGGCTATTATTTCCGTGTTTCTGCTCAGAATATATACGGCATTAGTGAAGCACTGGAGGTCTCATCAGTAGTTTTTATAAAGCCTCCATTTGGTAAGTAGACCCCAAAATATCAATGACTGTTTGCCCCCATGTTTTCAACAGCAGCCCAGCCCTACACAGCTGTTTGCTCACTGCCCCACCAGGGGGACTGGGGAGAGGATCAGAAGGGTAAAAGCTGAAAAACTCTTGAGTTGAGATAAAGACATTTAATAGAAAAAGCAAAAGCTGCGTGCACCAGCAATGGAAAACAAGGAATTAATTCCTTCCCATGGGCAGACAGGTGTTCAGCCATCTCCAGGAGAGCAGGGCCCCCATCACATGTAACAGTGGCTCGGGAAGACAAATGCCATCACTTCAAATGTCCCACCCTTCCCCCATTTTATATATTGAGCATGGTATCACATGGTCTGGAATATCCCTTTAGTCAACTGGGCTCACCTGTCCTGGCTGTGTCTCCTCCCACCTCCCCATGCACCCCCAACTTCCTCACCAGCATGGCAGCACAAAAAGAAGAAAAGGCCTTGGCTCTGTGTAAGCTCTGCTCAGCAATAACAAAAACATCTCTATATTACCAACCCTGTGTTCAGCACAAATCCAAAACACAGCCCTATATTAGCCATTGTGAAGAAAGTTAACTCTACCCTAACCAAAACCAGCATACCCTGTAATTAATTAATAAGGCAAGCTCACTTCCATTTTTGAACTTTGTTTTTCTTTACAGAAAAACCAGGACAACCTGGCCAACCAGTAGCAAGTGCTATCACAAAGGATTCTTGCGTTGTCTCATGGAAGCCACCTGCAAGTGATGGTGGTGCAAAGATTAGAACTTACTATCTTGAGAAGCGTGAGAAAAAGCAAAACAAGTGGATTTCTGTAACAACGGATGAAATTCGTGAAACAGTCTACTCTGTGAAAGATCTTATTGAAGGTCTTGAATATGAGTTCCGTGTAAAATGTGAAAATCTTGGTGGTGAAAGTGAGTGGAGTGAGGTATCCGAACCAGTCATTCCAAAATCTGATGTACCAATTAAAGCTCCACATTTCAAGGAAGAACTAAGGAATCTGAATGTGAAATTTCAAGCTAATGCCACATTCGTCTGCAAAGTCACTGGTCATCCTAAGCCAATTGTCAAGTGGTACAGACAGGGCAAAGAAATCATGCCAGATGGGGAAAAGATCAAGATACAGGAATTCAAGGGTGGATATTACCAGCTGGTCATCACAAATGTAACAGATGATGATGCCACAGTATATCAAGTTAGAGCTACCAACCAAGGAGGATCTGTGTCTGGCACTGCCTCTCTGGATGTTGAAGGTGAATGAAGGGTCTTGATAATCAAGACAAATTCATTTTAATTTTGAATATTTAGACTATTGATGCTCTTCTCGTGTGCTTTTGGTTATGTGTTTTTTCTTCCTCTTTCTATTCCAGTTCCTGCAAAGATTCATTTGCCCAAAAACTTGGAAGGCATGGGAGCTGTTCATGCCCTCCGAGGGGAAGTTGTGAGCATCAAGATTCCATTCAGTGGCAAGCCACCCCCTGTGATCACATGGCAGAAGGGACAAGATCTCATCGATACTAATGGACACTACCAAGTCATTGTTACACGATCATTCACATCTCTTGTTTTCCCAAATGGTGTTGACAGAAAAGACGCAGGGTTTTACATTGTTTGTGCCAAAAACAGATTTGGAATCGATCAAAAAACAGTTGAATTAGATGTGGCTGATGTGCCTGATCCACCAAGAGGTCTGAAGGTAACTGACATTTCAAGGGATTCAGTCAACTTAACCTGGAATGAACCAGCTACTGATGGTGGAAGCAGGATCATAAACTACATTGTTGAGAAACGTGCTACAACAGCAGAGCGATGGATTCGTGTTGCACAAGCTCGGGATACACGATACACAGTGGTGAACTTATTTGGCAAGACCACCTACCAGTTCCGTGTAATTGCAGAGAACAAGTTTGGCCAAAGTCAGCCTTCTGAACCTACTGATCCAATTGTAACAAAGGAAGATAAGACCAGAGTAATGAACTATGATGAAGAAGTTGATGAAACCAGAGAAATTACGGCAGCTAAAGCAGCTCACTATTCTACAAAGGAACTCTATGACAAATATATGATTGCAGAAGAGCTTGGACGTGGGCAGTTTGGCATTGCACACCGCTGTGTTGAGGCAGTTTCAAAAAAGACTTACCTGGCCAAATTTGTCAAAGTAAAGGGTGCGGACCAAGTTTTGGTAAAGAAAGAAATTTCCATCCTAAACATTGCTAGGCACCAAAATATCTTGTATCTTCATGAATCATTTGAGAGCCTAGAAGAGTTGGTCATGATCTTTGAATTCATTTCTGGGGTTGACATCTTTGAAAGAATCAGCACAGCTTCATTTGAACTTAATGAAAGAGAAATAGTAAGTTACATACGCCAGGTCTGTGATGCACTAGAATTTTTACATCGTCATAGCATTGGACATTTTGATATTAAACCAGACAATATTATTTACTTCACAAGAAGAAGCTCTGTAATTAAAATTGTTGAATTTGGTCAAGCCAGACAGTTGAGGCCTGGAGACAGCTTTAGACTCCAGTTCACTTCTCCTGAATATTATGCGCCTGAAGTACATCACCATGACTTGGTCAGCACAGCTACGGACATGTGGTCAGTTGGTGCTCTAACATACATACTTCTCAGTGGCCTTAACCCTTTCATTGCTGAAACAAACCAACAGGTTATTGAAAATATTCTAAATGCTGAATATACCTTTGAGGATGAAGCATTCAAAGACATAAGCATCGAAGCCATGGACTTCATTGATCGCTTACTAGTAAAGGAAAGAAAATCTCGGATGACAGCTGCTGAAGCGCTTAATCACGTGTGGCTAAAACAGCAGACAGAAAAGACCAGCACTAAAACCATTAAGACCTTGAGGCACAGGCGTTACTATCAAACTCTAGTAAAGAAGGAGTGGAACACAGTTGTGTCAGTAGCCCGCATTTCTTGTGGAGGCGCAATTAGATCCCAGAAAGGCATAACGGTGGCTAAAGTTAAAGTTGCCCCAATAGACATTGGGCCTATTGCTGGGCAGATAAAGCATAATGTTGCAGAAGAAGGAGGCCATGCCAAATACGTATGTACAATTGAAAACTATGATGAGTCCACACAAGTCACATGGTACTTCGGTATGAGGCAATTAGAAAGCAATGAGAAATACGAAATCAAATATGAAGATGGTGTGGCAACCATGTATGTCAAAGATATTTCTAAAACAGATGATGGTACCTACAGATGCAAGGTAGTAAATGATTATGGTGAGGACAGCTCTTACGCAGAACTTTTTGTTAAAGGTGTGAGAGAAATTTCTGAACACTACAGATGCAGAACTGTTAGAAAAGTGAAACGACGGGTTGATACTATGAGACTATTAGAGCATCCCCCAGAATTTACTCTGCCTTTGTACAACCGCACTGCATATGTTGGAGAAAATGTCAGGTTTGGAGTAACTATAACAGTTCACCCAGAACCTCGCTTAACATGGTACAAATCAGGCCAGAAAATCAAACCTGGTGATGATGATAAGAAGTATACTTTTGAATCTGACAAGGGTCTTTATCAACTTGTCATCAATAATGTCACTGAAGAGGATGATGCTGAATACAGTATTGTGGCACGCAATAAATATGGTGAAGACAGCTGCAAAGCTAAGCTGACTGTGATTCCGCATCCCCCTCCAGCAGATGCCACACTCAGGCCAATGTTTAAAAGACTGCTGGCAAATGCTGAATGTCAAGAAGGCCAAAATGTCAGTTTTGAGATCAGGGTATCTGGTGTGCCAAAACCAACGTTGACATGGGAGAAAGATGGTCAACCTCTATCCTTTGGTCCCAACTTTGATATAATTCATGAAGGTTTAGATTATTATGCTTTGCATATCAGAGATACTTTACCAGAAGACAGTGGCTACTACAGAGTTACTGCTACAAACAGTGCTGGATCTACGAGCTGTCAGGCTTATCTAAAAGTTGAACGCTTGAAATATGTCAAGCGTGAATACAAGACAGAAGAAGAGCGGGAGAAGCATGTACAAAGGCAAATTGACAAGACCTTACGAATGGCAGAAATCCTTTCTGGGGTTGAAGCTGTTCCACTGACACAAACTGCACAAGAGGCTCTCAGAGAAGCTGCTATCTTATATAAACCAGCTGTTAGTTCTAAGACCGTTAAAGGTGAATATGAAATTCAGAAAGAAGAAAAGAAGGAGAAGGAGGAAAAGAGACTTCGTATGCCATATGAGATCCCAGAGCCTCGCAAACATGTGCGTGCTGCTCTTGAGGAAGATCAGCATATTAAACACTTTGTGCCTTTGTCAGACATGAAGTGGTACAAGAGGCTGCGAGACCAGTATGAAATGCCAGGAAAACTTGAGAGGACTGTTCAGAAACGCCAGAAACGCATACGTCTTTCCAGGTGGGAGCAATTCTATGTGATGCCACTGCCACGCATTTCTGATCAGTACAAGCCTAAATGGCGCATACCAAAGCTGACACAAGACGATCTTGAAATTGTGAGACCAGCACGCCGGCGTGCCCCATCTCCAGAGTATGAATATCACTACAGACCAAGAAGGCGATCACTTGGCGACTTGTCTGATGAGGAATTGCTCATGCCGATAGATGACTACTTAGCCATGAAGAGAACTGAAGAGGAAAGACTGCGCCTTGAAGAAGAGCTGGAGTTAGGCTTTTCTGCTTCCCCACCAAGCAGAAGCCCCCCACGCTTTGAACTATCTGCCCTTCGATATTCTACTGCAGGAGCACAGGTCAGTTCAGAGGAAGAAAGGAAAAGAGAGCTGAGGTATTCAAGCTATCACATTCCAACTAAAGCTGAGACCAGTGCAAGCTATGCAGAGCTTCGTCAACGCCATGACAGGGCTGCCTACAGACCACCTAAACAAAAGCAAAGAATAATGGATGAGCGGGAGGATGAAGAATTGCTCCGGCCTGTTGGCACTGATCAGCGACTCTCTGAATACAGGAGTGAGCTCAAATATATGGCGGAGGAAGAAAAGAGTAGACTCAGGAGAAGGAGGGAAAGAGAAATAACTGAGATCACATCAGAAGAAGAAGAAGAAATAGAAATGGTGCAATATGCTCACAGGGAATTTTCACCTCCCTCTAGATTACTAAGGAGAAGAAGGTCCCTTTCTCCAACTTACATTGAGCTGATGCGTCCTGTATCTGAATTAATTCGACCTCGCTCACGGCCTCCTGAAGAAAGTGAGAGAAGGTCCCCAACGCCAGAGAGAACTCGACCACGCTCACCTAGCCCAGTCTCTAGTGAAAGATCCCTCTCCCGGTTTGAGAGGATGGCAAGATTTGATATATTTTCTAGATACGAGTCCATGAAATCTGCTCTGAAAACTCAAAAAACGATGGAAAGGAAGTATGAAGTTCTGACTCAGCAGCCTTTCACCCTAGACCATGCTCCTCGCATTACCCTGAGAATGCGCTCACACCGGGTACCATGTGGCCATAATACTAGGTTCATTCTAAATGTCCAATCAAAACCAACAGCTGAAGTGAAGTGGTACCACAACGGTATTGAGCTCCAAGAGAGCAGTAAGATACACTTTACCAATACAAGTGGTGTATTAACTCTGGAGATTCTCGACTGCCACATTGATGACAGTGGAACATACCGAGCTGTATGTACGAACTACAAAGGGGAATGCTCTGATTATGCAACACTAGATGTTACTGGAGGAGATTATACTACATACTCTTCCCAGAGGAGAGATGAAGAAGTACCAAGGTCAATTTTACCTGACTTGACAAAAACAGAGGCATATGCAATCTCCTCCTTTAAGAAAGCATCTGCAACAGAAGCAAGTTCCTCAATAAGAGAGGTCAAATCAGAAGTGTCAGCAACAAGAGAATCACTTTTATCCTATGAACACTATGCTGCTTCTGAAGAAAAAGTCACTGCAGCTGAAAAGAAGTCATTGGAAGAAAGGACTTCACACAAAGCATTTAAAAGCACTCTGCCAGCAACAATCCTTACAAAGCCACGGTCAATCACCGTTTCTGAAGGGGAGACTGCAAGATTTTCCTGTGATGTTGATGGTGAACCAGCACCAACAATAACATGGCTCCGTGCAGGTCAACCTATTGTTTCTTCAAGGCGCTTCCAAGTAACACGAACACAGTACAAGTCTACTTTTGAAATTTCTTCCGTCCAGATATCAGATGAAGGAAGTTACACTGTTGTGGTGGAAAACGCTGAAGGAAGACAGGAAGCCCATTTCACTTTGACCATTCAAAGAACAAAAATTCCTGAAAAAACAATTACATCACCTCCAAGGATCAAATCTCCTGAGCCTCGTGTAAAGTCACCAGAGCCAGTTAAGTCTCCTAAACGAGTGAAATCTCCTGAACCCATCAGCAGTCCCCCAAAAGCTAAGTCACCACCTGGAGACAAAATGGTACCAGCAGAGAAAGTACAATTACCAACTGCTTCTCCACCAAAGATAAAACAGCATCTGAAAGCAGAAACTCTTGGAGATAAGGTAAAGTTATCCTGTGCAGTTGAAAGCAATGTTTTAAGTGTCAGAGAAGTGGCTTGGTATAAGGATGGTAAAAAACTGAAAGAAGACCATCATTTCAAGTTTCATTATGCAGCAGATGGCACTTATGAGCTCAAAATCCATGAGCTCATGGAATCTGATAAAGGAGAATACACCTGTGAAATTATTGGGGAAGGAGGTGTTTCAAAAACTAACTTCCAGTTTACCGGCCAAGTATTTAAAAATATCCATTCCCAGGTAAGAGGTGTATCTGAAGCTCATAAAACAGTTCAGAAAGAAGATGAGTTACTTATGGTTTCTACCCAGAAGAAATCAGTAGTGGCAACTGAAGAGAAATCTGCAGTTCAAGAAGTCATTAAAAAGTCAGTTGTTACTGAAGATGTCAAACAATTGAAAGCAGAAATTACAGCTTCTTCAACTAAAATGACAATGTCTGAAGGGCAGAAAGTGACATTGAAAGCCAACATTCCTGGTGCCTCTGAAGTAAAATGGGTGCTGAATGGAATGGAGCTGAGAAATTCAGATGATTACAGATATGGTGTTTCTGGAAGTGATCACACGCTAACTATCAAAAAGGCCAGTAATAAGGATGAAGGTATACTTACCTGTGAGGGTAAAACAGATGAAGGCATTATTAAATGCCAGTATGTTGTGACGCTTTCTAAAGAGCGCTCCAGTGAACCAGCATTCCTCATGCAGCCTAAGTCTCAAAATGTTAATGAAGGACAAGACGTGTTGTTCACCTGTGAAGTTTCTGGGGAGCCTTCTCCTGAAGTTGAGTGGTTGAAGAATAATCAACCTGTAAGTAATCATTTAATATGTTTATTGAAAAATCAGAATTATTCATAAAATTGATCTTAACGAAACCATTTTTGTTCCCCTCTTTAGATTGCAGTTTCATCGCACCTTAGAGTATCTCGCTCTAAAAATACATATTCTCTTGAGATTCGAAATGCCACAGTGAATGACACTGGAAAATACACAGTCAAGGCAAAAAATTACCATGGGCAGTGTTCTGCTACAGCATCTTTGACTGTACTCCGTAAGTTTGTTCTTCGGATCTTGTGTTTAGAATAATCACAATGTTTTGCTGCTGTGTGTCTACTAAAATGACTTACAATAACATCGTTGACTTCAGTATTTTAAGAAGTTCTTCTTTCATCTGTATATTACATATACAGCCCTAAAACAGCATTAGAAATCTTTTTGACACCCACAGAGTAGCACAGAGGTGCTCTATTACATCAACAGGTGCATGTTAAGAGAAAGGTATGAGCATTTGTTCTAGGATGAGTATGTAAAGACCTTGATGCTGGTAATTATTCTTTCCTCATTTACTAACAAAATCTGTTACAATAAAATGAAGTCATTCCACAGTTAAAATTTTTATGGCAACTTAATTGAACTGGGTTTACTATTTTATTTGCTATAACATATCCCAGTTCCTGGCATCAAGGTGTGGTTGTGACTTGCTTGCATGACTGTGTTTGGGTTT
Source organism: Leptocoma aspasia (assembly GCA_013399835.1). Classification (NCBI taxonomy): domain Eukaryota; kingdom Metazoa; phylum Chordata; class Aves; order Passeriformes; family Nectariniidae; genus Leptocoma; species Leptocoma aspasia. Next base: position 14,699 of record VXAX01002640.1, read on the forward strand.
AAAGCAAAGCTGCAGTGATTGAGCTTTCCTGTTGCCCTTTATAGCTACAGAACAATGCAGTGAAATACAGATTTTACTATTCTGTGTTTTTAAGAACTTGAAAATGTTTCACAGCTTCTACAAATACGAATGAACTGAGCACACATAATTTCTCAGTGTCTAATTCTAGTAATGGTTCTAATAGGAAACATTGTGTGATGACCTTTTTTTCTTAAGTATGTATGTTTTTCCTTGAAGCTCATACATACTCTAAGTTTCATTGCCTATTTTTTAATTTCTAAACTACTGCTTGTGATTTGGATATCTTGAATCAAATGACTGTAAACAAGTGTATACTCCACTGCAGTTTTCCATTGAAAGCAAAGTATGTCGTCTTCATTTCTGTAAAATTAACCATACAGAACTGCATGACTTTGTTAGTTAATGTGATGTTGTTGCTTTTTCCTTCTATGTTTGCAATGGTCCTCAGCTCTAGTTGAAGAACCTCCGAAAGAGGTAGTATTGAAGACCAGTGGCGACGCAAGCATGCACGAAAGTTTTTCTTCTCAGTCCTTTCAAATGGCTTCTTCTAAACAAGAGGCTTCATTCAGCAGTTTCAGCAGTAGCAGCATGACTGAAATGAAATTTGAAAGCATGTCTGCCAAAAGCATGTCCTCCATGAAAGAATCCTTTGTAGAGATGAGCTCCAGCAGTATTGTGGGGAAATCTAGCATGGCTCAACTGGAGAGTTCAACTAGTAAAATGCTTAAATCAGGTCTGAGAGGTGAGCATTACAATTATTGGTAGAGTTAGTGCTTCAGCTATCCTGAAGTAGTCCTCGGAGTAAAGCTACTGCATGGCTTAGTGAAAACAGACTAACGTGGTATTTCTTCTATTTTATAAAGGAGTACCACCCAAAATTGAAGCTCTCCCGTCTGATATCAGCATTGAGGAAGGAAAAGTTCTCACACTATCCTGTGCCTTTTCGGGTGAACCTGCTCCAGAAATAACATGGTACTGCAGAGGGAGAAAAATTACTAGTCAGGACCAGCAAGGTAGATTCCACATTGAAACCAGTGAAGATCTAACCACCCTGATCATCATGGATGTCCAGAAGAACGACGGTGGACTTTATACTCTGAATTTAGGGAATGAGTTTGGTACCGATTCTGCCACTGTGAATATAAATATCCGATCACCTTAGAGAGCTTAATCTGTATTATTTACACTTGTATTTTTACAAGTGATTCATATATGGACTGAAATATCTGATATGTAAATATAAAAGAAAAATATTTTTTTACCTACCTGAACAAGACAAAGTCCAGATCTATACATTATGACTTATAGTCAAACTGACCTAAGAATTTAAAACACTTTTTTCACTGACATGTACATACTGTATATAGCCGAAGTTAACGGTTATGAAGTTTTGTACCATTTATTTTATGACATTTTGAAATGTAACTTTTGGAACTAACAGTTGGCAGGGGAAAGTTTCCTAGCAAACGACTACCCTGCTCAACTTTTAACTAATTTTTGCGCCTCAACTCATTGTTGATGTCTAAGAATGCCTCAACAGGTAGAGAGGCTCCCTGTTGAAGATTACCTACACCTAAGACATGATACTGTGCACAGTATTTCATATGTGCACAAATATTTATGTTGAATCAGAAATGTAAGGCACTGGTGATGTTTGCAATTACCCTCCTGTAAGCATTGCTTTAATGTTTTACATTGGATCTGATTATGTCATAATTTTCATACCTGACTGACAATTTCTGGACAAAGTGCAAGCGGCCAGCACTTTGTTCACCCACTGTGTACTGTTTCTGACATATTGACTGCCTGAATAGCTTTTAAAAAAGTAACATCACCTGGCCATCCCCTTAATCAACAAAGCTATTTAGGTATTCAAGTGCAGCAGCAGTACCCCATCTCGGAGGTTCTTAGGGTGCAGTGATTGAGTTTGTGTGGTAGTATTAGACACCCAGTAGTCACTTCCAGGCAACTAAGCAATGAACCACAGTTTGAAAACAAACTGTTGCTACAACATCAAATACCAGCCTGCACTTCAATTTGCTTTAGTTCTCCTAATGTAGTAATAGAGCTTGGTAGCTGTTGAACCTCCTTGAGATAGAATTGTTCATTTGAAATAAAGCATGCTTTCTGCACCATAAAGTCTGTGACTCCTTCTTTATTTATTATGCTGTTTTTACTACACTACAGAAAAAGAGTTCCTGAAACAAAAGATGAGGTAGAAATGCAGTTCTCCAATGTAAACCAGGTAGTTAACTGTTGACAATCCAGCCACCTATCAGAAACAGCCTATCCACCAGCCAGCCTTGGAAAGTTACTTTAAAAAAATGTTCTTCATAGGTTATTTATTGACAAAGGATAATTTCTAGCACATGCCTAAGCATCCTGCTGTTCTTATCCCTCTGTTATTTCCAGGCTTTCCTCTACACCATCTTGTTTTTCTGGCAGCTGTAACTAGTACAGACTAGTTGACCCTAATTGCCTGGACCAACAAGTTGTCACCTCCTGTGGGTGATTATTCACTTCTTCATCCCACAAGTCAGCTGACATATCTGTCAGAGCAAAGCTTGTCTTCACATTTGGGGGTTTGTGGGAGGGGTTTGGGATATGTTATCTATGGGGAAAAGAGTATCAAGGTCAAAGGAGCAAGTCTGCTTCTAGAATTCACTCTGTAGAAAAAGCTTGAGAGCAAACACATTCACAGAAATGCAACACTTCAGGAGCTGTAAAATTCTCTGAAATGCAGTAAGAGCATTACTTAGCAAATGATGCATTGCTGTGACTCTCAGCATACCACTAATACTAAAAAAAAGGACTCAAATTCATCAGAAGTAATAAAGCAGATAGAATGTTTAAAAACCTATTCCAAAAAGACTCACTGTAGAACCTTTTTTAATATTTATACTTTTTTATACTTTCCTATAACCCTATATATTATCAACCACTATCTATCCAAATTATGTAGGAAAGCTAAGAAATAGGGACAAAACAAGGACTAATGTAAAAATAAGGATTTCAGAAGAGCTAAGCTCTGGGTCACAACAAAACCCAAACTTTTTCAAGTGATGGAAGCAGGAATTATAAGAGTATAAGAGTTTAAGAGTGCATGGTATTTCTTCCTTAGGGAGAAAAGTTAAAAAGAATAAAAAGTAGGTTTAAAAGGCTATGCATTTTAATATTTAAACCATTCAAAGAAAAAAAAAAAAACAAGCCCCCAGGAAAGCTTCTAATTCTCATTTCCTTATATGTTTGAAAACACCCCAACCAACAAACTCAATACAAGACAAAAATGCATAGGTACAGTCTTGTTTAGCTAACAAGTAACTTGTGTACACAGGCATATAGTAAAACTAACACTAAAAATGCACTAGATATTCAATCATCTCAGCAGAGATAGTGATAGACAGTATCTGCAGATTTAACCATGGCCTCTTCTACACAAAGGCTACTGGAAACTCAATCTCACATGGCCTCTACTGAGTCTCAAAACACTCAGTTGATGAAGAGGAAACACACTGGCGTGATGGTGTAAGCAAGTTCATCCTGCCAGTATCTCTCTGGCCCAACTCTGCACAGCACTTAAGCAAGTGCTTTCAGCAGATGAGTCACTCATGTCTAAAAATAGGATTTAAAACTTAGGGGCTTTGCTGAAACACAGCTTGAATAGATAATGTTGCAGGCCAACCAGCTGAGCCAGTGTTTTTCCACAAGACTGCTAAGCAAATGCTAACCTAGAGTGACATTGCTGAAGTCACAACCTCAAGCTTCAATATTCCACTTCACAGAACACATCCCTAAGAATAACATTTTTCAAGACAATAGATTAAGCAGTCTCTGGATGAAAAGAAATAAACATTTTGAATTTTTTACTTATTATATCCAGGTCAAATAATGGGATTTCTAACTATATAAGATGACATTTGCTCTCTTAGATAGATTGGATCTATTGTGTTATAGGACCAAGTTTAGAAAAATATCCCACCACTGATATGTATGAAAGCATTTGGCTTTCATGTTCATGTTCATGTTTCCTGAGTGCTGATGCATAAGGAAGACCTTTTTAACTCTTTAAGCTCTGTGAGCTGCTGTATCAATCCTATTATAGAGCTATGTATTTTTTACTAACATTTTACATGTGGCAGCCTGAGAAAAATAACTGTGATGGTGGAGAGCCATAACAACACTGAGAGATTCATTTTATTGCATTTTACCTGGTTTTCAGACATAGACATTTCCTTTACTCCGGTATCACACCCCTTTTAAAAGTTTCTAATTTACACCAACAGGACAAACAGCTACACTAGAATACTTAAAGTGATAGGGGTGGAGCAAAACTCAAGTTTTAATTTGTGAAAATAACCTTAACAAAAACAAATAGGTGTGATTTCAATTTTTAAGTAAGGAATAAAATTTTTTGCAGAAGCAAACACTGAAGTATTCCTATCCCAAAGATTGCTTTCTCTGAGGAAAAAAAAGTTTAAAAAGTGAAGCTGAATTACTAAAGACGTACAAGCTCCTGAAAGACATACAAACATAAATTTACAGTACATTAAAGCCCCTGAACATTGTGATCTCAGTATTCACAGCTCTCCAAATCATTGAGTGCCTTACCATTAATTCTTTATAATGGAAGCTGGTAATTTCTAAGCATTCTATTTCTAATTATCTGATGTTAGAAACTTCAGAGATATAAATGAAGTTACCTCTTTTCATCTAAATATATGTCCCATGCTTATATTCTTTAAGTGATGAATACTATTTAGAAATTTGAACTGGTTTCAGATTGATCTCTTCAGAAGCACATGAGATCAAAACTAGCACTACCAACTACCTATTCTGTTGAGGTTCAGCTCTCATTCTGCACTAGAAAGAATGATATAATCAGGCATTCCTGATAAACTGTCCCAGAAATTTGGAAATTAAGTATGTAAAAGCAGCCAGGTATTTTTTAGTCTTACTTTGCATGGATCATTGTGATTCAGTCAGATAATTTTCAGAAATTATTTCTTAACCCTAGTTACCAAAATTATGACAGCATTTCATCTTCACTAATTTCACTGAAATACATTTTAGGATGTTTGGCACAGGTATCTAGAAAAAGGCTGATTTAATGGAAACATATCACACATATATACAAAAAGCTGAAATGATGGCTTCGCAGACCTAGAAAAACCCAAGACACCACTGAAGCAATTACATGCAAATTCTGTGCTTGGATCTGATCACAACAACTTTTATCTTGTGGCAGTATTTAAAATTATTACTTACTCCTACATTCACTGATCAGTCTCACTTTGTTTTTGTACAACGTGGAGTCCAGCCTCTTTTTTTCATAGTAGTTGGAAGCAGAAAAAGGTATCTGTCATTGTGACACGTAATTAACACTGCAGAAGCTGGAAGAAACCTCAGTGAAATTTCAAAAAGCACCTCTGACAGTGTATTATTCAAGACAACACTCTCATTGCAGTATGTAGTTTACTTCTCTGAACATCTTCTTTAATACTTATTTTTACAACTGTCGTGTCATACAGAACACATTAAAGCAAACATTCAGAAAAAAAATGTACAAGCATGGGTGTGGCTGATATGCATATGCCAGTTTGCATGAAAACTGACAGAACTGAGCACAAATGACAGCTCTGAGCTGGTATCCACAAACCTCTTTTACAAACCATTCCATTCCACTTGAACCTGACATAATGGTTTATAAACTGGCATTTATATAAGGCCAACAGCTCGTATGTTTTTCCTCAACATTTGGACCTATTTTGATTTAGATAAATCAACATTCCAAAAATTTATAAGGAAAGCTCCCATTCCCATCTGTCCTTTCCAGCCTGCTTCAAATTATTTATATACACAAAAGGAAGACTAGTTAAACCAAATTAAAGATCTGATTATAAAACCAGATTTTGGTATGTGCTTGAGTACAAAAAACCCTGTACATTTATTTAGCAATTGTGTAAATCAAGAACAGTAAATGGCTTGCTTCAAGTGCTCTACACCTAAGACTTCATAGACCAAATTCATCCCTAAACAAACACCCAAAAAATCCCCAAAAGCTTACAATGCTAACAATTAACAACCTTCTTGACCAAGGTGCTAGTAGGCACTATTGTACTATATTACTCATTAATTATTAGGAGAGTCAGACTCTGACCTCACTTACAGTTAATGCAAATTTACACTGATGTAACTGAGAGCAGAATCCATCTTCTGGTGTATACCATCCTCAAATGATATAAAGGAGTTGCAAAAAGAGATGCTCCTTTTTGTATAAATATATCATAAATAAAACATGTATAGATACAAATATTCATTACTACAGCAGCTTAGAACGGTCTAACATTTCAGCTCTTGTTTTTATCATACTTTGCTAAAAACACATCTTAAGTAAGCAGAGTAAATCTTAACAGCACTGTATTAATTATTTGTGATGCTACACACCCCAGAAACAATTTACGCACATTTTGAAGCTTTTAGTAGATCTTTAGACCTTTAGTAGTGAAAGTAGGTAGAAATTTTTGATGCAAAAAAGAATAAATAAATAAAAACTATTAAATATCCCATGTTTGGTACAAATACTTCATATTAAGTTATTTTTATACATTTGTTTAGAAAAATACACTAAATATTTTTACTTTCATTGCCTAAAAATAAGGACTGGATTATATATATCCTTGTGTTTTTAAAGGCGGCAATGTCAATTACCGTCAAGCTGCTGGAGCAGAGACACTAGTGCCCATTCCCACAGCCCTTACACTGGCAAAAAAAAGCCACTGTGGGGCTAATCACAGCTCCAGGTGGATGACCTGGTACAAATGATCAAGAGGCCCATGGCACAAGTTGCATTTTCTCCAAAAAACCGAAAGCTTTTTGCTGAAGTTTATAATGCTTGTTTTCTAACGTATCGGTCAGACCTCCACACTTTTTAAAAAGAGCTGCATTTACAAATGTGGATGCTTATCTGTTAAAGCCATCATTTGTTCCAAAAAATGCACATTCAAACTGTGAAATATTAGGAAAATACTCTTGCAAATAAACTATATAAAGATAAAATACACTTCAAAGATAGTATTTACGTTATTCTATAAAGTGCAGAGAAATCCTTCTAAAAAGGGAAATAACTACTTCCTATAACAACAGTATATAATTACAGCAGCTTTTGCATAGCATTATTTATAGAAAATTTAATACTTTCAGTTGCTTCAGGAGGAAAAGGATGAAAGAGTCTCTTCCAGTTCAGATCTTTCCTTTGACACTGATTTACTTTCTTCAGGAATGGCTGATGATACCAGATCTCCATTGACAGCACTTCTACCTGTAAAGAGATCAATTAAGTATTTAATTTTCAATCCCCGAAAGTATCATCCAGTCTGGCAATTACTGTATTTGCAAAGTATTTCCTATATATAAGCAATCAGAAGAACTAGTCAAGTTAAAGTCTGCTTGGGAGGAGTTATAATGGAGTCAAAATGCCAGCAAGATTCAGAAGGAAGAACCACAGAACTGCTACTAAGTCAGCCCATCTAATCAGGAGGGACTAAATTCTGATCACGATCTTTATTACTGGCAAAGGTGTGTGCCTTCAGAGCAGTGCTGTTCTCTACAAAAGGCAAGAAGCCACTGAAATGAATGATCTTTCCACAATGCAGTGAGTAAACTACCCTGCAACTCACAGAAGTCAAAAAAACAGAGTTTCTTCTGTGACAATAAGCAGGTGGCAAACAGCAACATTCCACATCACTTACCAGATAATCATTCGTGTGGGAGTCTATTAGAACAAACATCCCTTTTCTGGATATGCCTTAATTTTATCTTGCCAGTAGTCTCACTTATTTCAATATAACTACTCCAGCTGCAAGACCATTTGTAATATGGATGGAAGCCAGCACAAGTCAACCAGGTAACAAACTATACAAGTGCTCTGATTTATAATATAGGAATCTTACAAATAAAACATTTTTTCTCATGCCAGTATCAGTGCTGCTCTAAACAGGAAAATAAATTGTACCGAAAGATACAAAGAAAATTCCCTTCCTTTCAAACTTACTCTGAGAATCTTCAGAAAGTGTATCACTGTAAGATTCTGTATCTGAGTATGTTCTTCTGCGCCGCTGAGAAAATCGGTGAAGATATGAACCTGGTTCTTTTACAGAGTGATTAATCCTACAAAGGAAATGAGATCTCTTAGTAAGCAAAATCTGTAACAACCCTCAGAAATTTTATGTACTTTAAATTTGAAATAACTTTGGTTATTTTCAACCCACACAAATTTTATATACTTTAAATTTAAAATAACTTTGGTCCTTAGATTAAATTGTGAGTATTGATGCTTTTTACTATACTAGTCTACTACAGCAGACTAAAAATAGCACAGTCAACAGTCTTAATTTCACAACTGCAAAGCCTGAAAGTGGAAATAAAAATGAAGTAAATAATTTGAGAATCTGAAATACTGACTGAAAAAGAATGTTAGCATTTCAAGCTATAATTTCATGAACTTGTCAAAACAAGCCATTTGCATAAAGCTTCTAGCATGACGAAATTTTGGCACTGTATTAAAAATAGCAGCTGCCACTGATAGCTGATAATGTGCACCTTTTGTTTTCAAAATTAGATCAATTTATGATTTTTAATTTTTTCCCCACGCAAACAATTCTTCTCACATTTTGATTTTAAGGCTAGCAAGTTCAGGGAGGTCTTCTGAGACACATGAAAAACACTCAAGGAAACAGAAAATTACCTTTCTGAATAGCAAGGACCAGGGTGGCTAATGGAACGCTTCATCTAGGGGAAAAAAAATTCCAAAGAACAAACACCAAAAATGTCACAAGCTACTCAGAAGAATGCTAGGGATAGCTACATTATTTTTTACTTTATTTACAATCTTTACAAAGAGAGACGGCAATATTTTTTTGTAAAAGGAACCACTCTCAGTTAAAAATCTGATTAAACTACATGAAATCAGATGGATTGCCATCAGTATGAAAAGTTTTAGAACACTCACACAGGAAATAGTTTACTACAAAAAGATGCTACCTCCTATCTATGGAATTCATTCCCTCTTGCACTGAAGCTCCTCAAGGAGCCATTGTTAATTGCTATGATACACAGAAGTATCAAGACATTTTTCCTTTACCAAATGGAAGTTTAAATTCCTCATTACACAATAAAGCCAAATTATGCCTCTTGATTCCTTGTGGTTTCTCTGCTATTACTGTCAAATCTCTATGCATATCAAAGAAAGTTATTATTTTAAATCATAATGATCAGGTTTGTAAGTGAAGTGATTGAAGATAAAGAGATGAAAGATCTGTATGGAAAGAAAGAGATTCCCACAATAAAATTGCATAATACAGCTCATCTTGGAATACATAAACAGAACTTAGAAAACATTTGATTCCCCATACATTGTCCTTCTAAGGGAATTAATTAATAGTGAATACCTATGTAGGTAACATCTTTATCATTATATATCTTTTTGTTAAGTAAGGGAATGATATATTAATACAAACATCTTGAATTACATACACTGAAACATATGCTATCTTGCTAAAAGTGCTTCAAGTCACAAAGCATTTAAGCGGGAGGTGAAGTTACGTAATTTTTATGCAGTGTGCAGTTAGCACTCTAGAAAAACCAAACAGTTGAAGTGAGGAAAAGTTAAACCTCATTCATTTATTAGATACCTCATTACAGGGCCTTGACACGTATGATAAACTACCCTGATGATGTAAAGGCTAGCAAACTGCAAAGCAAAAGACTGAGAATGGAAAACTGATTTATATTTGGGACCACTACTGATTTATATCTCAGTCAAGATTTCAACTGTTGACATCATTGCACATAACAATAGCACAGCATTCTGCCACTCGTCCCCCCACTCTAACCACCAGTATGACACTTTGTCATACTTTGCCATACACTTAGAAAAGATAATATTTCAAAATGTCTGAACCATTTGAATAGGTGATGGTGACACAGGAGAAACCAAGGGATCAGGGTGAGGCAGCTGGAACATTTCTGGCTTAAACTTGGCATTTGCAATCTTCACACATTCTTCAAGTGTTGTGATAAATGTATTACATGTGGCACTAAGCAAGGAAGAGGCTTCATGCATGTTCTGAAAGTAAATGAAAGCACAAGCATAAGCAAGGAAAAAATTAAAATATGCAAATACAACTTTCCTCCACCACCTCTCCCAGACACACTAATTTCCTGCATTACCACCAAGAATTTACATTTCCCATTTTTTTAATCAAATGTACACCTTACTGTAAGGCCAATTTAAGAAAACAAATGTGACGGCATTGCAATTTCTTTCTGACATGTGAGATTCTTTAGAGTACCAGCCAACAATGCCTTACTGAAAAGCTTGTCTCAGAGTGACTAACTGGTATCAGAAGATCACTCAGTGAAACAAATGAATTGCAGCAGAAGGTGTGAACAGTTTTATCACTCTAGAGCAAGGAGCTGCAGGTCCATTTCACCTCCCTAAACTGAAAACTTGCTCTGTTGTGACTAAGTGTCAACCCCTGGCTTTGCATTAAAGGACCAACAATATTGTTCACATGCTGTTCAAGAGTGCAAATAATGAAGTAGTTCATAATTTCCAGTCCTTTCATTCAAAAGCAGGAATACATTCTAGTATTGTACTTGTGTACATTCAGAGACAGATATCTACACTGCATGTTTCCAATGGCTGTAACACTAGCTTTCACTGATAAAAAGATGGAATACCCTCCCACATAAAGAAGTAAGAATGGACAAATTAAGATTGTTTCAACTACTTGAACAGAGATGTAAAACAAGACAAAATATTGTATTGCTCATATGATAGCTCTTCTGGCCTTTCAACCAAATAGCTCGGAAACACAATTGGTTCCTAACACCTGGCACAATTACAGTTAAACCATCCAGGTACTTTACACACAGAAAATCACTATTAATACATCTACACACAAGCATTCAAAAACTGACATTACGTTACATCTCCCAACACTGGGGAGATGAGTAAGGCTTAAGACATCAACAGTCACTTGGAGGTGTACTATATAATGGCATGAAAAGGAATTCTAGAATTGTGCACCTCAATGCTGGGAGGAGAGCGAGTCTCATCATGGTGAACAAATTCTTGTATGGTATGAACTTGCTGCATTAAAAGATCACAGTAGAGACGAAGTTCAGACATTTTGGTTTTAAGAGATTCATTGGTCTCACTTATTTCTATGGAAAAAAATGGAAATATCAATTTATTACACATTGTACATACACATTGTAATTTTTCAGCACATTTCATTTAAATATCAATTTAAAAATCCACTTAAACATCCATTTAATTCTGAGGAAAACTGGATGCTGCAATGAATCAAGAATTATACTTGAAGCAAACAATACTTTTGGATAACTGATGCTAATTTAATTACTATTATGAAAAAGGCACATTATCAGGAAAAATAAAGTTGAAATAAAACTTATGCCACCCACCAGAGTGGCTGGCAATGGTTACATTAAGCCATCCAAGAAAAATTATGGGAAAAAAATAGTTACTATAAAGAGTTACTATAACAGCAGAAATGAAACGTTTTCACAACAGATAAAAACAATATGCTTATTCTAGTGACAAAACCACCTGGTAGTATTTCAGCTTCTTAAGATACAAGAGGTGAATGCAGGTTACTTCTAACTCTAATACTGAGGGGGGAATTTACCATAGAGATGACCAGAAAAAACTACAAATTATATTAGAAGACAATAATACTGACTTTGTACCACAATATTTGCACTATGATTATCTGAAGAAGTGATCTACTCTAGGTAACACACATACCTTTTTCTTTTTTTGTTCTGGTATCTGCTAAACAGGCTTTTGCACTCCCCAGTGCTACCAGCCATCTTTGCCTTTCAGCTGCATTAACTGCTTTCATATAGAAATGCTGCTCCCCTGGGATGATTAGCTCCATTCTTGTGTTGTCTGTTGCATGAACTTGTGATAGAAGAGAAAAAAAATTGGAATAATAATAACTTCAACTGAGTAACAAGCATTTATTAAATACTGCTCAATGTGTTTTAAAATGCTTATGATAATCCCACAGTAATACAGTAAATCACAAAGCACCACTGCTAAGTAAGGAAAAGCCCAAAGCTGTTCAACCTTTCTCCCCCTTTCCTTCACCAAAAGAACAAGGTAAGAAGCAAAATCAACTGGAATGGCAAAAAGAAAAATATTTTAAAAAGTGATCCTCCCCTCTTTACATCACTTATTCCATCTATACTAAAGAAACACTAACAAAAAAAAGTTACCACATGAAAAATACTTGGTGGCCCATGTAAAATAAGTTCCACTTTTTAATATGAAAGTACCCACATCACAAGCTGAGTCCCTGTGAGGATCTGGAAAAAAGTCATAGTTAACAGCAACGGGAAGTTAGAAAACACCTTGCTATTAGCCAAGGAAGCTGAGCCACAGTTAGGAATACACTAAAGACTAAACTCTTCCTTCAGTACAAGCAGCTCACTTACTGTCTCAAATACACCCATCACCCGTGCATGTGCGCAGCTGGTAACAGTGACCAAAGTAAAAATTACTCAGGAAACCAAAAGACTAAACACTTCTGGTTTGTAAGAATCTCCAGTTTTGGATCACTGCTGCTGCTCTTCTGGAAAACTGGCTTTCATGATTCAGTCTCTATTCCTGATCATAGGAGGAAAAGGCAGTAGAACTAAGCAGCTAGCTGACATAACTTCAAGCATGAACCACCTGCACATAACTATTAAAACCAAAAAGTAATAAATTGTGTGTTCTAAATCTCAACACAGAACTCTATTCAAATTCATTATTATTTGTGAACTATGAAGCTGGCACACTGGACTGCAGGTAAACAAAAACAGAGGAGGAAAAATATGTGATGAAAAAATGTATGATTGGTGATCTCTATTTCCATGGAGCTAAAATTTTCTCAAGCAGAAATCTATTAATTCTTACCTTTTATTTCACACACAGCCATCTTTATACTTCCTTTGCTGCCTTTGCAAACATCATCCTGGGAATCATAGTATGACAATATCCCATTGTCTAAAACAAACCACCGAGGCTGCCAACCTAGAGAGATAAAAAATGTGAAAGAGAAAGTTTAGTCCAATTCCTAAATTGTAAATAAAATTAATATCTTTGGCTGTTAATACTTTAATAAAAGAGGCAAACATCAAATTATTCTTGTATCACACCAGGGAGTAAACAATATGTGCAGTCTGAAGACCAGTGCCAGACTAGTGTTATATGGATATTCCACTCCCATTCTTTTTGGGTGCAAGATCAGCATTTTTCTTCTGTTTTCACTGTATTCCATTCTAGAGAAAAATTAAGTTTTAATTTAGCCACCATGGAATCCTGTTTTGAATGTTGTTAAATTACATACCTCTGAAAAACCATTCTCATATTTTTCAGGTAGATTTTTCTAAGATTGTAGGAACTTATTTGTAAGATACAAAAAAATGACTGACGCTACCAACTGCTATGCTATGTTCTCCTTTACCTACTGCATTTCAGTGAAAACTTTGTATTTCACACTTATGTATTGACACTTTGTCCACTTCCACAAATAGCATAGCACTAAAATTTTCCAGTAGAGCATAACAATTACACTGGCCCATTATACTCTGGGCCAGCTGTACCTAGAGTACCATAGGAGCAGATTATCCCTCTATTTTACAACTGGACACCAAACTTTAACTTCTGCTGGGTTTAGGGTTTGGAACGGCAAAAACTGTGTGGCCAAGCTCTCTAGGTATTTGGTGATATGACAGTGTGGCCCAGGGTGCTTTCCAGCTGCCATCCCAACAGGGTGAGCTGAGGCCATCCAGCAGCACTGTATTTTAACACAGGAGACTAAATCAGGTACCAGACCCAGAAAGCAGCAACAGGCTTCATACTGTTCTTAGCATTATAGAATCATTAAAGGTTGGAAAAGATCTCCGAGATCAACTAGTCCAACCTTTAACCAAGCACCACCTTGTCAACTAGATCAGAGCACTAAGGACCACATCCAGTTGGTTTCCTGGACACCTCCAGGGATGGTGATTACTACCTCCCTGGGCAGCCTGTTCCAATGCAACCCTTTCCATGAAGAATTTCCTCCTGATGCCTAACCTGAACCTCCCATGGTGCAGCTTGAAGCTGTTTCCTTTCATTCTGTCACTTGTTATCTATAAGAGGCTGAGCCTGACCTGGCTCCAAGCTCCTGTCAGGGAGTTGTAGAGAGATAAGATCACCCCTGAGCCTCCTTTCTCCAGGCTGAGCCCCCTCAGCTAGCACAGCTGGTCCTGGTATGACTCACTCTCTAGACCCTTGACCAGCTCCACTGCCCTTCTGTGGNACTAGTCCAACCTTTAACCAAGCACCACCTTGTCAACTAGATCAGAGCACTAAGGACCACATCCAGTTGGTTTCCTGGACACCTCCAGGGATGGTGATTACTACCTCCCTGGGCAGCCTGTTCCAATGCAACCCTTTCCATGAAGAATTTCCTCCTGATGCCTAACCTGAACCTCCCATGGTGCAGCTTGAAGCTGTTTCCTTTCATTCTGTCACTTGTTATCTATAAGAGGCTGAGCCTGACCTGGCTCCAAGCTCCTGTCAGGGAGTTGTAGAGAGATAAGATCACCCCTGAGCCTCCTTTCTCCAGGCTGAGCCCCCTCAGCTAGCACAGCTGGTCCTGGTATGACTCACTCTCTAGACCCTTGACCAGCTCCACTGCCCTTCTGTGGACACTCCAGCACCAGCATCATTACAAGTTGTACCACTGATTCAAGAAGAATAAGACCAGACTGCATTAAATCACATTACCATTCCATGATAAAGAAATGATAACATGTAACTGCATATTGGTTTTTTTGTTGTTGTTTACTAGCTGTAACAGTAAGCATACGTGTCTTTTTAAATGCCAAGTGATAACTAAAAAGCACATCCACACTCATATTTAAAAGCAGAATGTTAAAAACTACAAACTCTGAAGGATAAGATGTCACACAGGAAATATTTCAAATGGTGTGTTTACATCAACTACTAATACTCAAAGAATATGCAATTCAGAAGACTCTGTCCTGTAAAACGCAACTCAAAAATGCACGGATCTTTTTTTCTGCTACATTCTGTTGCAAGACATGGACTCTGTACTGTCCTCCTCTCCTGTCAATGCCTGTCAAAAGGGTCTTATTCTGCTAAAAAGGGAACCTATATGAATGACTATTCCATCCTCACATTGTTCTAGTATTGGAAAAAAAACAAGCAAAGGACTTAAAAGGCCAAGAGCCCCACAGAAGCAAGCCAAAGAACAAAAACACCTCTTGTAATTTGAAACTGGCCAGTATCCTACAGCTGAGAAAATATTTAACAAATGTGTACTTCACAAATTCTTATTTGAGGAGAAAAAAAAAAGCAGCTGTATTTCTGGTTTGCTTTTAATGAAGGAAGAAACGAAATGTTTTCTGCAACACTTCAGCAACAATAACAAGCTCCTTTGCTGCTTGGTGTCTAGCATTAATGACAAGTACTACAGCCTATTTTCAGCCACAAAAACAGATACTATACAGATAGTAGAGTAACAGGGCAAATGGTAATAAAATTTAAACATTTCGCTAATAGGATTAGATTACATTTTATAAAAATGCTGCCCTCCTACATTCTGGAGATTGTAGGTAATCCCTGACACACTAATTTTGAAATGCAGGAGCAGATGCTCTCTGTTGGCCAGCATAAGCTTAAGGAAGGGTTCTGAAGTTTACTGGTTTAGAGGACTACTGGCTTTCAGCAGAAGTTAGCCGCATGCTAACAGTCCATTGTGTGTACAGCATCCAAAGCTTATTAAATAACAGACTTAAAAGAGGAGCAAACACCACAAGAGTTCACTGCCTTTATCCATTTATCTTTTGCTATGGCAACGTTTTCAGTCATGTAAGCGAAAGTGACAATTTTCATTGTTTTGAAAACAACCTTGCGCTCATTCTTTCTCTCATAACCACAACTTTTCCTCTATGCGTTTTCTCTATAGTTATTGTGAAGAAGTGACAGACATAAAATACCTATTTAATTACAGCACAACTGCTCCCTTTTGCCAGAAGGCCCATATCTATGGACACATAATTGCTCTGAAAAATGCAAGATTATGCTCTCTGCACTTAATTTCAAAGTGCATCCGTACAATCCTCACAACGTGGCTCACATTTTATAATCCCTCAGAACCAAGTTTCACACCACACTCACAACGTGCATATGCTGAAGCAGAATCCCACATATGAAATGCTGAAGAACCAGAGGGCAAAGAAGATACTGCCAAAGCAGTGTAACAAAAGGCACGATTAAGCACAGTATGTGATCCAACGTGATCTGCTTGGGAGAGACAATTAGTCCTATCACACTGTCAGAGGAGAAATAGTTCACCTTGACACCAGTGCCTGTCCGCTGCCTGCTGCACAGGGAGATGGTGTCTCTATTACAGCAGAGGATCAGCCAGACAAAACAAGGCAAATCCTGGCGTTTGGTGCACTTTTTGTCGGCAGCGCTTCCAAAAATGCATTAAACGAAACTGAAGTTCATCATGTGTTTTCCAGGTTGGGATACAGAAGCTCCCTGTCCTGCTGAGAGTCTCTGACTAACTTGGCGAGGCGCAATCCAGGTCGCGAGAGGGGCTCGGCAGAAGGCCAGGGCCGGGCACAGCTCGCCCGTGCGGCTGCCGGGGGCAGTGGGTTCGCCCGGCTCCGGCCCGGCCGCCGCCCGCGCCGGGCGAGAGTGGGGAGCGCTGGCGCTGCTCCGCCGGGCGCGTCCCCCGCCCCAGCCCGGAGCCGGCTCCAGGCGACCC
>VXAX01002640.1:31744-150228 GCA_013399835.1 Leptocoma aspasia
CCCGCCCCTCGGCGCGGCGGGGACAGTGCCACGCCGGCGGCCGCTTCGGAGCGACATGGGCCGAAGTGGGTTGACCGTGCTCCTGCTGCCGCTGGCGCTGCTGGCGGCCCCGGCGCGGGCCGAGGGCGGCACGGCGGCGGCGGAGGAGGTTCAGATAGAGGTGCTGCACCTCCCTGAGGCCTGCAGCCCGAAGAGCAAGAAGGGCGACCTGCTGAACGCGCACTATGACGGATTCCTGGCCAGCGACGGATCCAAGTTTTACTGCAGGTGAGCCCCCGTGGCATGGTGCCGGAGGACGGGCGGTGGGCCCTGCCCGGCGGGGTGCGAGGCACAGCCGCTGCACTCACCCGAAGCTGGATAAGCGGGACTCGGGGCGCTCCCGGCGTGCGCACAGCTCGGGGCCCGCGCTGACCGCATCAGCAATAGTAATTTCTCCCCGTCTCAACCTTCACTTTTCCTCGGCCGAATGTTGAAGGATGCAGAGTTTCCCTAGGGTCAAGAGGGAGCGCAGAGACAAAAGATGGCAATCCCTTTGCTCGAGGCTGGCGGCCAACGCCAGTGAAGTAGCCCGACAGGGAGAAACTTGGAGAGCCTGTAGCCCACACCTCACATGGAGCTCCCCTTTGTCAGGGTGAAAAAAGAAAAACCTCATTATGTTGATACTTGCCATGTTCTGTGCTGTAATATGTGCAGAAAAACTCGAGTTGGGAGGAGGAGCTCCTGGTAGGAATGCACACTAGCAATTTTAGGCAGAAACTTTTATATAGCATGTGCTTCCACATAGTTGGCACTGTGCAGTGCAGCCACATTATTATACTAGTGGCTTGCAGCCTTTTTGCCTCATGCCTGTTGCTGTTTCCATTCTTGATTCGTTCTGCTGTCCATTTTACCACAAAGTTATCATTTAGTCTTCTGCTTTTTCACTTTGCCCCATCCATCTATCTTCAGACAATAGCTTAGCTCATTACAAAATCTTGATCCATTCCCCCACTTGTATAATTTAAGAAAAAAAAAATCAGTATAGGATAATTCTGCATTTAACAGTACCATCTCACTTGCGTTTCTTTGCCTGGTGAAGTGACTGGCTGGTACATAGAGCGTTGTTCTCTGTGTGTTTTGCTCAGTTGCTGTTCGGCGTTGTGCCCGCACTGGGGAGGCCTCATATGACCAGAAGCTGCCTCAAGCATTGGCTATCTGACCTGGCCCTGTAGTTGAGCACACAGTACTGTAGCAAATATTGCCAGGTTCCACCAACACACACCTGAGCTCTCAGTCCCATCCCATCCTACAGTGTTGTGAACTGCTGAAGACATTTTCACTTTTTAGTGCTGCCCACATTCCTCTTCTTAGAGACTTCCTGCAGTGGCACCTTGTTTCTGGCATGCAATGTACATGATCAGGAAGATCGGATGTTTTTGTAAGAAGTTCAAAAACAAGGGTTTTTTTTTTTAGTTTAAAAAGTTTAGTTTCTGCTACATTTATAATTTAAGGTCGAATCAACCAAGATTTGACCTTAAATTATAAATGTAGCAGAAAAAGTGTTTATACTTTGTATTCTTGCACTCTAAACATTCTTGTGTGCTAATAATCTATGTTCTTGCTGACTGCAACTAAAAGTTATATTTATGTAAAAAAAAAATTGTATTAATGTTACTCATACACAATTTTTTTTTAATAGTCGGACGCAAAATGAAGGTCATCCAAAATGGTTTGTTCTGGGTGTTGGACAAGTCATAAAAGGCTTAGATATTGCTATGATGAATATGTGTCCTGGAGAAAAAAGGAAAGTGACAATTCCTCCATCATTAGCATATGGACAGCAAGGATATGGTAAAAAATAATTTTTAATGCTAAACTTTGTCTTTCCTGTGCTTTTTAAAACGCTTTCAAACATAGAGTATTGTGTCTGTAAGAATTTGTGTTCCCATTTGGAGGCAGTGCAGCCCCAGTCCTGCTCATTGCTACATTGCTATAGTTTAAATAGTCCTGACCACAGACCCACACCCAGGCCTTGCAGTTCCCATTAGAGCTCAGTACATGCCACCCAATGTGTTTTCCCAAGTATTGCCATAGTGTGAAAAATTGGCAGCAAAAGGAAGATTTCCATGAGCCGTATCAGCATTATTGTGTTACTTTATTAAATACCAGTTAAATCTGGTTTTTATTATTTGACTGCTACCTGTTTAGCCTTTTAATGGCAATCTGCATCTTCTGAGTAAAGTGGAATATAAAGCAGTGCAATTAATCTAAGTAGAAATAATTTGCTTAAAATACTGCTTACATTCTGAATAGTTAATGGCTCTCATCACATTACACAGTAATTGCAACAGTTGCAATGCATGAAATCTGATTAGAATATAAAATAATTCAGTGTGCAGATTACTTTAAAAAAAGTCCCAGTACAAGTTGTATGCAGTGTTTCAGAACTCAAATGTAGATAAATTCAGCTCTGACCTGGGTGTAGTAGTTTCTGTGAAAAAACTGTGTGGTAGCGTCTGCTCTATAATAATACTTCAGTACTGATATGTCAGAATGCAGTGCATCAGTTTTATCTCCAATACAATTTCATACAAAAAGGAAAAACACTGATTCAAATAAAAAATGTTCTTTAATACTAGTGTTAACTGTTTGTTCCAGGTAGCACTTGAAGGAAGTAGTATTTTCCTACAGCACACCTGTCCTCTGTCTCAGCGTATTCCTGCATGCTGGGGAAGATGCCTGCCTAATCTTGAATTACAAAAGATGCATGTGGCTTTCTAAATCTTTACATGTCTTTCCTTTGTTGGTATGTATATTTATAAACTACTGGCACTGATTTCTAGTATTGTATCTTTCTTTTGTAAGTGGTATTTAACTCATTATTTATATTCAGATGTATTTAAAACTTCTACTTTTCTAAAGCCTGGAAGGTTAAAACCTTTTGAACTCTGAAACGTGTTGTTTTTACTACGGCTATTTTAGATGAGTAGTGTAGTGATTTTGTTTATCTTCTGTTTACAAACAGTGTAGATTCTATAGCTTTTCTTCGGTTTATGAAGAATGGACACAAGCTCAAAATTCTGAGGTTACAACGTCATGCTCACTGGCTTTGGCAGCTTGCATGTTTACATTTTAATTTTACACTGCATGATTTCTTTATGCTCTTTTAGCACTATTTTTAGACTGCATTGGTTTGTTGCTGTCTCTTTTCAGTTCCCTTTTTTTGCCAGATGCATGATATATGGACCTGTGTTCATAGGCAGTGCTGGTTTTACATCAGGTGGCAGAAAATGCTTTGATCCAGGAACAATGAATTCTAACAGTTGTTTTCTTAGTTCAGAGGCCAGACAAAGTATTCCAGTAGTTTGAAGTTTCTGTGGGATTTTTTTGCAAGTCAGAGGTCTTACATTCCGTTGATGCTTTTTGAGATGTACATTTTAAACATTATTTTACAGCATATGTAAAATACCTTTTACCATAGGTATAATTAATACAAAGTAGGTAAAACATGATATTGTCTTCTTGTTTCTTCAGACAGAAAATGCATAGGAGCATTGATCTACTACTGTTATATTTTAAAACAGATTGCAGCTGTTTAATAAAGACATATATCTTAGAACCAGTCTCTAAATAAGCCCTGTCATATGACAGGATGTGAAAGAGCTTTAGAAGTACTTGTTTTTCATTATAACCATTCACCTAATCTCTGAAAGTACCTGAATTGGTATGTGATACAGTTTTGTTTCAGGCAAGTACATGATTAGCAAGTTCCTTCCGAAATAATTTCTCTAACACAATCAAACAATCCTCCTGTCTAGGTGTACAACATTTGAATTCAGGGTTCAATCTGAATATCAACATGGCCTTTTTTAATTAAAAAATGCTTTACATGTGAATTTATCATATATGTGATCTCTGCCCACAGTGTCTGATTCCTTAAATGCTTTTTTTTCTTTTATTCATAGCACAGGGCAAGATTCCACCCAATGCAACACTGATCTTTGAGATTGAACTTTATGCAGTAAATAAGGGACCTCGTAGTGTTGAAGCATTTAATCAAATAGACAAAGATGGTGACAAGAAACTCTCTGAACTCGAGGTAATATGATGCAAATAATTTGAAACAAATAATTTATAAAACTATAGGTGTGGCCACATGAGTTTTATCTTTACATGAGTTGCCTCTGCTGCAGCTGATCATGTAAGGTTTCTGTGTGCTTACACAAACTACACTGCACTGTAGTTTGCTGAAATTTGTTTTAATACATTAATAAGTCTCACACTTCCTGTAGACAAGCCGTAGATGTGTCTGCACTGGAATGAATCACAATACATTACTGGTATATCCCCAGTGTCCTTGAAGATAGCTAGGGTGAGTACTGGCATAAAAGTCACAATGATTGGACTTTTTTATTTTCTTCTAGATAAGCCAGTATTTGAAAGAAGAATTTGCAAGAGATGGTAAAAAACGTCATCCCTCTGCCCATGATGAAATCTTGGCTGATATATTTAAGAAGAATGACCATGATGGAGATGGCTTCATATCAGCAAAGGAGTACAATGTCTACCAGCATGATGAACTCTAAGTACTTTAAGAATCTTTGGCTTTGGTACTTTAAGAAATTAAGAAATTTTCTGGACACTGAATTCTAAGTAACAATACTTTGTCACAGAATTTTTGTATTTTTTTTTATAGTGGAATCTTTTTATATCTCTTAAGGTGACTGTAAAAATCTATTTTTAACATTCAGTTAATAAAACGTGTCAGATGTTTCAAAAGAAAGAAATAAAATTGAAGTACACCGTGATCTAGTATTTGTGGTTCCTACAACATGTTCCAATCTACAGTATTGCTCAGTAGCCTCTCATTTGGTGAAATACTGATGAAAATAATTATTTCTGTTCTACTGAGCACACAAAAATTACAGTAACCTTTGATATAGCTGGAATGTAACTGCTGAACACTTCTCTATCTCCTGTAAAATAAAAAGAAAACAGAATCCCAGGAATACAAC
The DNA here is from genome assembly GCA_013399835.1 of Leptocoma aspasia. NCBI lineage: Eukaryota > Metazoa > Chordata > Aves > Passeriformes > Nectariniidae > Leptocoma > Leptocoma aspasia. The sequence continues at coordinate 36,739 of VXAX01002640.1, forward strand.
TCGTAGACCCCTGCAGGCTCCTAGCCTAGCTTCTTGAGGAAAGGCCACTTGCAGCAATTAACTATAAAGGCCTTAAAATGGGCAAACTCTGTCTATGGAATGTTAAGATAAAAACAAAATTTTTTTAAAAACAACTTAAAATAACCTCTTTGATGTAATATTAACATAAAGAATTTAGTGTTGAAGAAAAAGCAGTATTTTAAATGAGTGTTTAAACTTTGACATAGTAAAATTATCATGTTAGCCGGTTTATTTGGCAGCACCAAGTTAATAATCTACACTATCATAATTTAATTGAATGAGGTTGAAGATGATGGGAGATGTTATATATAAACATAACTGATTACTTGGGCATCATTCTGGTTTTCCTCACTGGAAAAATGCAAAGAAGTAGCACTAGTTAATAGACAGTACATACGTCTGTTAACTGTTCTGCTTGTGCAGAACACATCATAACACCTGTGTAACATATTTCACTCTTCTCACATGAAAAGCAATGGCTGTATTCATTTCAACATGTAATAATCAGATGTACTCAGTAAAAGTGGCAGCACAAGTGAAAAAGGCTTCCATACCTGGGTTATCATTGAAGTAATTTTAAAAGGTATAAACTGGTTTTTTGCTCTGCCAGTGTAAAACAGTGCGGTGAGAGGTTTAACAGCGCCCTGTCCCACAGCCCAGTCCCAGCCCTGGACACAGCTCTCTGGTGTTCCAGTCCTCAACAGATCCATTTCCTGAGGCTGGGATGCACCTGTTAAAGACCTTCACCCCTGAGGTCTTGTTGGAGTTCCATTATTTTCATAAGCTTCCAAAACATTTTCTACTAAGCAGGTTTTTTTTGTGAGCACATAAAAGAAAGTCAAGAGCAGTTGTGACATAAAATGCAACTGCAGCAGGTGGACTGACTGGTACCTTTTAATAATCTAAACAAACTTGATATACAGCAACAGCACCCTAATATGAAGCTCCCATCCATAGTTCCAGTTGTTCCCTTTTGTAACTGAGACATTAGACTGAGCTGAGTTTTAGCATGTTTTTTAATCTGATATGTCAATTAAACATTCATGATAACACTAAATTATTAACAAATATTCTCATTTAACCATCATATGCCAGTGTAGAGAAAGGCAACATTTTGGGGGTTTAACAAGTTTGTGTAAACAACTTTAAGTTCTAGCATATATTTTGACATTATGAAAATTCTATTTAAAAGTATGTTAATCATGATAATGAGAAGGTTCTAGGAAAAACAGCAATGTCAGGGAATTCATGTGCATTTTAAAGCAGAGGTCATTGACTGTGAAGCAAAGAATTTGAAGATAACAGCGTAATAAGATATTTTTGCACTTTCACTGTTTTGCATTTCACAATTGGAGACATATTTACTAACTCTGAAAAGTTTGTGGCACAGTTATGCCCATGTCTGTGACAACAGGCACTTACCCAGATCAGTTACTTCATTCTCTTATGCCAGAGGTCAAAACAGGGCACGGCATGCAGTCGTACGTACTTCTGTCCATTAAAAGAACACTCCAGGCATCCATAGACTGTCTCCCTTTTTGAACTTCCCATTCCACAAAGGACACAGGGGCCTTTGGGGATGTTGTTATTAAGTAAATTAATTCGGATGTGAGAACTGTCTCTGAGATAGCTTGTAGAGAGATCAGTCATGCTTGCAGCTTTTTCATAATAATCTGCAAAAAGGTCCTCCAAGTAAGGATCAGAGTTAGCAACAATTTCCACTACTCCTTTATCTGAAAAAGAACACAAAAGGAAAAGAAGCAGTATTTTGTTATTACATTATGATCTCTTGTTTAAAAAATATCAGTTTAATTATAGAAATAGCAACTGATTCACAAAACTGTTCTAAGCATGCCATATAGATTGCTTCCCATCAAAAACCATGTGTGATGAAAATTTTTCTTCAACTTCACTTAAGACACTGACAAAAGCCAGAACTTTTTGTATATGACCTATGTAATTATATATTTAGAAATATACCTAAAGGATAGGCCTGAGGCAGGCTTCTGAGAAATTGGTGCAAAGTCAAACCACAGCTGTGTTGTACTTCCCTGTTTCTGTTTTTGCATTTCTAGTTTTATGTTCTAAACATTGTAAATTCACTTTTATTTCCTATTATTTACAAAAAAAAATCCCACTAATACTTAATATGTTTAGAAAACTCAGAGGACTCCCTGTTAACCTCCTAGCAGATTTCTGAGCATCCAGATGTGCCAGGTAGGAGCTACCTACCTTTCCCTCTCTCTTCAGGGACTGACTAGATTGAGTGAAGAACTTCTAGGCAGCTACAGCTCCTGAGATGTATCATACCCACTGAAGATTTATTCCCCTTGTGTAGACTGGAGCAGCACTGAAGGCTTGGTCCATAAAAGTGCTTTGATCAAGAATTGGGTACAGTGCAGAAAGAACAACTATACACAGCAGCTTTTGAGACAGTTTACTGCTCAGCATTTATCTTCACACTCACATCTGCAGATTTCCAAAGTACTTGGACCAAGGGGTGTTACAAGTTAAAGGTCTTGGTCTAAAGCTGCATACAGGGATGCACATTTTTGTTGGATGCTGTGTTCATATTAGAATGAAAAAAGGGGACTATGACGGTATCCTGCCACGGGAACATAGTGCCTAAGCAGTACATTCAATTATTTAAGTTAATATTGTTTGATATTTAAACTTACAGCTTCTGCCCTCAAATATTGCTGTAATTATAACTTGTATAATGCGAGCTGTAAATGGCAAACACAAGAAATAGGCTCGATGTTAAGTTAGCTGTGTAATTACTCAATACTGGTTTATCAACAGCCATACGTTTTAAGATCTTTAGAGTTTAATGAACAGATTTGTTATTTCTGAGAGACAGGTTCTCAAATGTAAATTTTAATAACTCTATAATCATTTCAATACACTAGAAATTGAGAGGTAGATTTTGTGTCAAAATTTTTTTCTTTAAACGTTCATCTTGGACAGAAAATAAAGAAACAAATATACACTTCTAAATAAGACATTTGTATATAAATATCAAAAGTCATACTTCGATGAAACAAATTATTCTTTAATCTCCTTAATTTGGTCAGTGAAGATGATCCAGACTTCTCTCTTTCAAATCCTCCTTTTGCAATTGGAGTCACACAGAGTTCTGCAAAAATGAAAAGTTTTTAAAAGGACTAAGTATGAAAGCCATAAGTGCACAACAATTTAATATGCTTTCTAATTAATAAACAGTGATTAAATTTAGTTTTGCTAATGTTTTTAATGGCTAATACTACTTTTTAATACAAGTCTACACACAGTAATAGCCCACAGAATCAAGTAACACAGATTGGATGGGAATTTTTAACTGTTGGTGGCTTTCAATTAACATCCTCAGAGCCTGTTTTGGTTCATACACAAATTATGGTCATGTTAAGGGGTCAGGACAGTCAGTGGCATAACAATGGAAGCCCTGATTCTGAACGACAAACATTTCTGTAGTCTTACTTGCAAGTAGAAATGAAACACAGCAAGCAAGGCTGTGAGTTCTGTAGTCACCACTTCCAATACTGAATCAACTATTGTAACTTTTTAAAAATATAATCTATGTTTCTATCCATAGCTTGAAAGAAAAACTTTAGAAATCTAATCTATGCAATTTTTTTATTTGTTTCCAATTACTGCAATTATTTCCTCCTAAATAGCTTTAGATATTTATATGTGCAAATGATGTATCAGACAGAAATTAAAGCCCCAACAGAAAAAAAAAAGTTATTAATTTAGAAGTTCAGTACACTTTTTTCTTTACTTGTATCTTTATACTTGCCTATTTTATGCAAAACTGATCAGATAGTCTCAGAAAACTGTTCCTCACCAGCTAGAAATATAACTAGGTGGGGCCTTTTGTTCCATGCAACCACAGAATTTAAAAAATACAAAATCAAACTAACTTTTAAAAAATGTTCCCACAGCAGACTATTTTCTAGCACCTGCCTTGTTTATCTTTTCAAGAACTATTTCTGTCAGAATGTCAGAATACTTATGTGCATAAAATTAAAGCATCCCATTGTATGGGATCAGGGCTTATGTATATGAAGAGCAATAAAACGGTTCTAAAAACTTAGGTAATTATAAATAATAGCAGTAATGACTGTAATTCACATCACTTACCAAAATTACCATCCAAATGAATGTAGAGCTCAAATACACTAAAAGCAATGGTTGTATGTGCAGGAAAAACAATGGCTTTGTCCCGTCCTTTATAATTCTGATCTTCAATTATGTGAAACTATAATTTAGAAAAGGATCAAAAGAAGAAAAAAGTTACAAATTGAAATGAATAAACAAACATAATACTAATCTTAACTTCATATATTGAGAATCATAATGCCAGGAGAAACTTTGAAATTGAAGATCAAATTTCACAGCTAAAGAATTTTCTATTAACTACTTTGCATTTTAATAAATTTTGATACAGAGAGAGTAATTTGCATCACTTACTGAAAATTATGTGAATGATTTATGAATACTAGAAAGAGCAAAGCTAGAAGACTTTTAAGTTTAATTATTGAAACACATCGAGGGGGAAAGGGGAGGAAGAGCATAAGACAGGGAGTAAGATACCAACCCTTCAAATAATAACCTGAAATTCCAATGTATTACAGAAGATGACCGTAATAATGAAAGAAAGGTTATACATTTATTAGAAAGTCAAACTAAGCAGTAGTTAATTCCACATTTTTGCCGAGGCTTTACCCCAAGCAATGGCTCATTGTCTAGCCATCCTTTCATGCATTTCCCATCCCTCTGTCATATAAGCACTGCTAATGAAAGACCAACTTTTAAACCACTTTACATCAGTACAATAATATTGATTTACTTCAGATTTCTTTCTGAGCTTACATTATAAAAACACAATTAAATCAAACCATAAAATTTACAAAAATGAGCTATTCGTGCTTGATCATTTATGCTACAGAACTTTGTCAAACATATTTACCCTCATTGTCTCTCCACGCATTCCAGTGTGGACAGTTAATGAGCACTGCCTTGTAGTTCGAATACTTTCCATGACCACACACAAAATTTCCATCCTACTTTTTCTTGATTGATGGACTAGACAATGATCAAAGTTTATTTTTCTAAAATCAAGAGGGAGGCAGGAAGGAAATTCAGATATAATTAGCAGTTTACAAAGCAGCTAAATAACTTTAAATCAGTAAATAAATCACCATAATGTCTGCTTCATAACAGTAAAATCACTGAGGAGATCTCTGGAAACTTAATATTTGTTTTCAGTGTTTGGGAACAAAAGAAATAAAAAATTCAAGGGAAGTCAGTATTCTACAGATTTTAGAGAGGATATCTGGGACACCCTGGAAAATTCAAAACTTATCCATCTGACTCTAGTTTTAGTGCCATTAACTGAAAAAAACTCTATATCACTTATAAACAATACTGAACAATCATGAAACAAGTGTTTGTAGAAAAATTTCTACAAACAGTGGCAGTTAGTTCTATAACACTGAATCTTTTTTTTCAGGAGACTAGATCCTCTTTTCTCACCCCCAGTAATTAATGATAACATTTGGAGGTTACAAATAAACTAGGAAAACATAGGTATGGAACGAGAGGTTACAGATACAAAATGGCATGCACTTCTTGGTAAATACCAACAAGGTAACAATATATATTTGCAAATGCCAAATGTTGCATCATGCATAGTAAATAATTTACTGGGATGCACTGCTGGGATTCACCGGTATGACATTATTACCAAGGTACAATCTTTGAAATATAAAAAAAATAATTACACCTAGAATTAGTCACATCATATTTCTACACATTTGACATCTGTGCTAGCACCACAGGAACACCAGGTTCATTTTCAGTGTCCACAAATCAACAAGAATGTTGGTAAAAGAGACTTGATTTAAAGAGAAGTCACAGAAGGTTATGAAAATTTAAGTAGATAAACCTATTTTGCTTTTTGCAGAAAAGACTGGGTAATAGCTTCCTAAAACCTCAAAGTACCTACAATGGCAATAATACATATGACTCTCTTGTTCATCGAAGGCAAAGAAATCCTATTTCTGAAACCTGAAGTTAGGGAATGTCATTCAAAGTAGATTTCAAATTTTCAATACTATGATGTAACACAGATAGGAGTTTGGATGGACTCTTCCACTCTAAATTTGTTTTTTTCTTTTTTCCTGAGACATGCACCATAATTCAAAGAATTCAGAAAAATTGTACAGCTTGTATTATACAGTTCATGTATCTAATCCCAGTGATCCAACCTGATACCCTTGAAAATATCAGATGGTGACTGCTACTGATTGACTAAAAATAATCAAAACCTAACCACTTCAGACTTTCAACCTAACTGTATAAAATAGAATTATGGAAACAGAAATCAAAACACAGAATACAACCTTGTAGTAAGTTCTTTAAGTAATGTTGGTACTTCAACTTCGTGTTTGGTCACTATGCCAAATGAAGCTTTAAAGGCAACAGAATCTGATCCAGCAACATCAAAACCAACATCATTCATTATCTGATTTCCTCTTCTGCCATTAAGTGAAACATCTGATTTGTCTTCATAGTTGAGCAGCTGGTAAGACGAGACACCTGAGTAAAAGAAGATAACCTTTGTGTGATGAAAAGTCTGAGCACAGTATTTTCACCTAGCAAGAATAAATGGTACCATTCCTACTGTGCTTAATCATTTTGATATGAAATTCAGAGCTACATTGAGCACTTGTTCACTGGTGTTACTATTGATGATTGATGGAAAGAGTACATAGGAGTCCTGGGTTTGATTAGAGCTCTTTTCAAATTTCTGTGTTCATCATTATTCTCCTCAAGTACTTCCACCTGTAACTATGATGCTGATATGTATAAACTACACATGTAGTGTGTTTTGGCTTCAATGACAGCGGCTCTGAAACACAAAATGACTCAGTGGAGGCCACATAGAATATTAAAACTAGGAATAAAATGAAAGCTACTATATAAAAAATATTAGGGAATTCTGAATTTTTGTCTATATGCCATACAAAGACCCTAATTCTTCTTAATTTTTGCAATACATGAATGAGACATGGGTGTGCCAGTAACATTAACTCTTCCCAGGGACTACATCAGTATATTTTGAAGGAAAACAACAGATTAATTCTGACTTGCTTCAAAGTTTGCATTCAATTATTGTACAATCAAAAGCTAGGTACCAAAGCATCTCTACAAAAATGTCTTTATAATATCAAGTACATTTCCATTACACTGAAAAAAAAATACCAAAACGCATTGGTTACCAAATTAAAATGAACACAGAGATCAGATTTCCAAATACATCTAAGAATCTGTGGCTTACTCCTTTTTTTGTTTTTTGAAGATACTAGGATAAACTGACATTATGAAGTCACCTACTATGAATCCTGTTTGTGTTTATTTTTAACCAAAAAGAAGGTTAATATATTTTTCATAATTGTAAAAGGATTGGAAATGCTTCTTTGTCACATAAAAAAGGAAATTCAATTACAAACCTCTTTGCTTATGTTTAAAGGACAATACTTTCTGCGCACAACATTTAACCTTTACAGACAAGACTAGTAAGTTTTGTGAGGCTTTTTAATGAGATTTTGCAACCTTTTTCTCAGACTTTTTAATGAGATTTTTGAATTTTTTTCATTCAGGACAAGCCAGCTGATCTCCTGAATGTAAGACATAGGATTAAAATTTTTCTTATCATGCTTGTGTCCTGAAATCCCCTCTTGTGGGATCAAGTGGTATTTCTGTCTTCCTGTGCTCATATTAGTTTGTCTTAGAAGAGTTTTTAACTGATGCATTTATTATGCAAGCAATATAATAAATAATTTTGTCAAGATTGAAATCTTTAAAAAAAATAAAGCAATGAAACTGTTTTGAGAAAACACATAGACAATAATTACTTTTCAAAGGAATGTACAGGAAGATACAGGCAGTATAGTTCAATTTTGCACCTCATAATTCTCATAGAATCTCCTCAAAATTTATGCTATTGCATAGAAAAGAAAATTTTAAAACAGTTAAGCTCTTTAAATGCACCACAAAGATTGCAAACATGGAAAAAGTCTTATGAAAATCCAGCTACATCAGTCAGATGTAATAGCTGTTTTCAAATGCTTCTGCCTGTGCAGAGCTCAGTTCAGCACCAGGGACTGCCAGCATGGAAGAGCTGCGGAACTGAGGCTATTCTTGGACACTTAAAAGTGAGTATACAGAGAAAGGAGTACATTTCTAAACAAATTTTATGTAGCAATTAATCAACATACATCTGTACATCTGTCAGGAATTTGTAGTTTGTGAAAAAAATAAGGTTTAACTGAATTTGTTTAATACTAGTTCAGAAAATATCAAGGCTTTTTAATATAAATTACTTTCTTTTTTTACTCCTTTCCCAGAAAGTCTTTTTTTTCCTTTTTCCTTACCATTTTGATTTGTACTTTTTTTCTTAAATATTTATTACGTGACTAAGCTAGAAAAATGTTATTACCCATTTACAAAGGAAACATCATACTACCTGCACAGTTTAAACAATGTTTACTATGTCTTTACTAGAAAACACGTATTTTTCCACTTCGAAGAAAGGTAAAAATCTTACCTGCAGAAATTTCTTTCTCCCCTTGAAGAATGTCTTTTAATGTGAAAGGCGTTGAAGCAAATTTAGATTTTTTTGAAAGAGAACATTTTCTTTTTTTAATCACAAGGCTCAGAGGTTGGTATCTGTCAGCTTCACTGAGGCTGGGCACTGGAACTAATCTTCCTCCATCACCAACCTGTTTAACAAAGTTTTTGGTTGCAGCAGCAAACATATTATGACATTAGTAATGATAATAATAAAAAGCTCTGTATCAAGTGTAGCTTCCAGACATCGAGCCCATGTTCAATTCTTCTTATATTGTTCTTGCAAACAAATTACCGTGCTTTGGGAAAAAAAAATGTCAAACTGCTTTTTTAGACTGACTACTCACTTTTAAAGTTTTCAACATTAATCAAAATTAATTCAACAGCATCTTAGCTACTGAACTTCTATGGTGTACTGCTTGAGACTTCTCTTAGAGACCTTCAGTTAAGCTCTTTAATTCTGCATGATGAATAATGAATTAACAGTGTAAACTGAGAGGGAAATAGTGCCCTTTTCTTGGAAGTTTATTGCCACTCTTTAAAAGACAAAATTTACTGCGATAGAAACAGAAAACTAACTTCCATAACCCTCAGCTTCCCACTAGGAGTTATTGGTGTACTGCTGTTTGTTGAGTCCTTGCTGCAGCTGAATTCTAGTGTTTTAGCAACAGCAGCAAAGCAGCCCAGGCGTGCTCTGGGAGGGCACTGGAATTTCACTTTGCTGAGCACTGTGAGACGGTGTTGCCTTTCACAGCACTGGCACAACCTGCCTGGGAGAGCTCAGCTGGGGACTGAGCGTGTGCTGGGCTGCAATGCAGGATCAGAGCAGGGCTGCAGGCAGGGGGGGAACACCAGTGGGCTCTCGTCATTTCTTGTTCATCTCCTATGGACTTAGCTGTCTGTGACCCAAGGGCTAGGCTTGAGCTGCATGCATTTAGCTCAGACTACTGAAAACCTCATTAAATTGTGATAATTATGCAAAATAACAAAAGTAAAATTGCAGAAAGAAGTGACAATATTGATAGAAGAATGAGGAGCAACTCAAGAATCCAAGATATAAAGCACCAGTGTAAAAAGACAGAAAATTGTAAAGAGAAGAAAGACAGTACAGAGCACTGTAGAGGATCTGTGTGAGAGGCAGAAGGAGCTGACCCACCCTCATGCAAACAATTACTTGATTTTCTAGTAAGATTAGTAAACATAGAACAGGCTAAACCTTGTAGCACTTCTTCCAGAGATTCCCTTTGCAGGTACAATAGGTAAAGCATCAGCCACAGGCTTGTAAAGTTACATTCCAGTAGGAATATTATCCCTGGTTGCCAGGTAACAATTGGTTTGATTGACTTTTTTTTCTGAAGTAAGGTTTTTATGTGAAACTATCTTAAGGACTGTTTTTATAATATGAGCACTTATTTAATAATTTATCATGTTTCAATACTTCCATAATGTTTTTAAAGGTTTAGAGTATCAGGAAGCCCAACAGGATGGCAAAAAGAGGAGGGCATTACTTTAGCTAAGATGAAAGGAAAGGCTGCTGGATCTTTCTGCTTACTCTAGAGGGTGCTGAAAAATCAAGTCAGGTTATATATAGACCTTGAATTGAAAGCATGGGAAAGGCTGCAATTAATTCTGGCTGTAATTCATACTACACTATCTGAAAAACCCTGTACATATTTACTCAATCAAAACACATCAACAGAACTGAAAAGCTTTCAAAGGGGAGGAAAATCTAAGGGAACTCTAAAATTAAAATTGCCTGTTGATCCTTGGTTTAGATTAATTCTGTATATATACTTTTGACAGGATACTATTTTTCCTACGAATTATTAAGATCAGCTGGCACTGTTTATTCAACATGCATTTCCATTTTTCTTACCCAGTATGTGGTCATAGATCATACTCAATCTGATCTAGCTCTAATTTTGATAATGAATAGTTTCATTTGACATGTTTACGTGCTATTGCTGTTACTCTAACACCCTATAATCCATCATAAATGCTTCAGCAGATGTTTGTGTTGTCCTCATGCCACAGATCAGAGAACAGGAGTCCGAGTACACCAACGTTGCCATGATCTGAAAACATTCACTAATTCTGCACATCCAAGTGAAGAAATGTAAGGTACTTCCCTGCTCTTCCAGCACTAGACACGTTTGTACTTGGCACATAAGTGTGCTTATGAACCTCCAGTGTTTCTGCAGCCCTGGTGTGCTCTCATTTTGAGCAACCAACAAATGAAAAACATTAAGTGCCCAAGTGCATAAGGTATGCCTGAGTCATCACTGGAATAAAAAAATCTTGCCTCGTCTCACCAAGTTGTGCAGATGAAAGTCCTTGCTCACATTTGCTCCCTGGGAAGGAGCTGGGCTGAAATGCTCCACTCCCCTCAGCACAGAGCCACATAAGGGCACTGACAAGGCCTCTCCTCTGCACAACCCTCCATAGAAGAGCAAGGGGACTTTTCTAGCCTGATTATCTTTCCCTGGAGGGAAGAGCAAGAGAATTTATCTCCTATGCAAGATGAGTTCTATTTTTTCAGAGTGGGTCTTAGCCATGGAGTAGTTACATAGCAAATATTAGCTATATGTAGTTAAGAATATTTTATGCCTAAATACTGTATTTTTTTTCCTTACATCATATTGATATGAACATGGAGATTTTTTAAGAGTAAAAGCTAGAGGACAATCCTGCTCTCTGCGTAGCGTTGGAAGATGCAGAATATTTTGTGTAGTTAAAAGACAATTCCATAATTATTTTTGGTTTAATATTAGATAGTTATCCTACATTATCCCTTGCAGGAATGTTGGTCACCTGTAATTATAGAGTGTCTAAAGAGGCATTTATAAGGTGATCTAAGGTAGTGCAAATTAGAGATTTGTCCAAGGAACTGAAAATGTGGAATTATTTCATTATTTTCAATCCAGAAATCTTAAACATCTGTAATCCACTTGAACTGATCTGATTTTAATTTATTCTTTGTCACAGTTAACCATATCATAAGATTAGCATGATTAAGCAGTCAATTGAATGGAGAAAAGAAATCTTAAGTGTTAACTGACTGGATAAACTTAGTTCGTGTTTCACTTGAAAGGATTAAACCCACAATCTACACCAAATGATGCTGGTAATTTGTTTAATATCTTTTTAGTGTACAAAAAGATGCCATCAGTTGCCAGATCTCCTGGAAATTGAACAGGAGTGTATCATGTACACTTCAAGTGCCCCTGAACTATATTATGTTTACCTACAGATATTTGTAAAAGAACAAGTGCAAGAATTTAACATATAAAACAACAGCAAAAGAAAATGCTGCTGAAAAAATTACTTGCAAAATTCCATAACTTTCCAGCATATGGCATAAGTATTTCCCTAGAAACACACGACCTGTGCAATATAGACACTGTTATATTTCAGGAGGTAACAAAAATAACATTTTATGGGGCAAAATACAGTCCTTATTACATACACACTTTTTGAGTTTTTCCAACAACCTGAGTGGTTTAACAGCATTTGACTTCATTTTTGGTTTTGTTTTTTGAGGTGGCATTTGTCTAGAAATTCTCATGTATGAGCAAAACCAGCTGGTTTAATACCATGACTTACATAACTTCAGAGCTCCTGGAACACAAATTCTGGTGATTGTTTTAGATGCTCTTCCACAGACTTACCTTTCAGGTTCCAGACCTTTGTTCATGGACATACAGATTACTTAATCTATGTTTCATGTGTCCATCTTTAGAGTGTATTAAATATCCCAGCTTTTGCTTCTTTATAATTGCCCCAGTATTAATGGCAATATTTTCAATGGAGAGATGGATGTGTTAGCTGTGGAGCCTTTACTAAAAAGTAATGCAGAAGTAGTCCCACAGGGGCAGATTTGCCCAGGTAGTATGTTTGCATTTACACTTACCACCTGTGAGAAGCAGGCACATCTTTCAGCTCTCAGTCTGGCAACTGACAGCATCTTTTTGCTCATTAAGAAGATATTAAACAAATTACCAGCATAATATGGTGCAAATTTTGGGTTTAATCTTTTCAATATCAGCTCAGTTTATCCAGTAAGTTAACACTTAAGATTTCTTTTCTCCCTTAATCTTCCAGCTTTCATTTGTTACATAAACGTTACTGTATACAACAAAGCTACTTTCATCATGTAGCATTATTAGCTTGCGAAGACAAATCTGGAAATAAACAAGCCAGTGTGACCTAAAGTATGTTTAATGCTTCCTTCCCTTTGAAGGATGCTGCCCAAATGGCTAAATCTTTTTTAACCAGCATCTGTCAGTAGGTGTGCCTGTGTGAGAGGACAGCTTTTTGGGCTTCCCCATCTACTTGTATGAGGTTATAGAACTGTAGATGCTGCTGTGCCACTATATCTGAAGAAAAGCTACAAAACAAAGGATTTGTCTGCTATGTTTAACTCCCATTGTCCATGCTAAGCTGTCTGATGGGTGCTGGTACAGTTATATCTATATAAAACTTCCTTCAGTCACAGACATCTTGTTCCTTACTGCTTCTCCTTATGTTTTAAACTGAGCAGCAGGACTGCTTTTATTTTTGGCATTGACACTAGCTGTTCTGTGATACTGGGCAGTTAACCTCTGTCTATGAAACTTAATGTATGTGGCTGTGCTAATATTATTACTATTATAAAGTACTCAGATCTTTGGATACAGAGTATTTATAAACAGACAAAATTAAATCAGTGTTTCTAGGGCATGCAAGAACTCAGCATCCTCTTTCATAATCACCTCTATGTATGTTCAGCCTGTTCCTTTTCATGCTTTCAAGACAAAAATATGTCTTCATCTAGTTTCCTAATTAATTCTTTTCACACCTGTAGGCATAAAGTAATAGACTTGAGCAGTTTCCAGATGCTATACATTTTATAACAGACAGGTGACATAAAAAATTCTTGTCACCAAACATAAAAAGTAGCCCGATACTGATTCTAGGTCAGCTGATCAGCATTTAAGTGAAGTCAGCTCTTGGACTAGAACTGAAGAATGGATGTGCTCTTGTGCTATATCTCTTGAATTTCTTTGACTGCTAAATGTAATGCAAGGCCCTCAGAAGTAACTTACTTAAAGAGGAACTTAAAAGACATTTGTCATCTTAAATTTTATCAGCTGAAAGAAATAACCCAACATCCTTACCAGAATTTATAGCCCCTCTACAGTCCAACAAGTAAACTTTTGAGAATGTTTAATTATAACTTTTTCCTCCACTGACTTGTCAAAAAACCTGCTCAAGAAGCCTAGGGTGGTTGTGAAATTTGAGCTATTAATTAGTTTCTTTTCTTTACTGAAGGAAATGTAGCCAGACACTCATCAGTGAGAAAAGCAACTACATATTTGGTTTTGCTTTGGAACTTATCCTTGTAGTTACAAACATAATCTAATGTAGTCTCATCACAGGCAAAAAGCATCTTCACAACAGATTCATGTCTGTAACATGCATTTATGCACACCTTTTTTTTCTTCTGAATTTTTTTAATGTACCATTATTAATATGCACTTGGGATATAGATATGGGATATACAACCTAACCCTTCTCTTTATCTACTCTTAAGTTAAATCTTAAACATAGCTCTCAGAAATAAAAATGACAGTCTAAATATAAGACATTTTATTTGCTGCCCTTGAGTAAAATTAGCTTCACTACTCAAGCAAAACAGTACCTCCTCAGCTAGCCCCTGGTACTCTGGGTTTGAATGATATTTTAGCTTAGTTTCTTTTAACCTGACTTGGTAATAATTACTTACCTGAAATATAATTTTCCATATTGAAGTGCAGTGTTTTTTTAACATTTAGACCAACTTAAATATTTAGTAAGATCATCAGGACTTGAAGAACCACGCGGCTTGATATGTTGCTGTGCAAAAATGCTATGTATCATCAGAACAGATTTTTGTAGCAGCAGTGAAACTTGGAACAGCTTTCTGTGGGCAACTCCTTTAGCTGAGTCAGGATGAAATCCTGTCAATAGCTTCCCACACTGTCTCACTTCACCACACCACAGCGCCTACATGTTTGTGGTTACGAAGAAGCATCACCTGTCTCTTGCTTAGATTAAATCTAAACATGTAATTTACTTTCATACCTAAAGTAATAGTTTTGATGCTAAATTAGGTGTCAGATTGCTTGTGCTGCCTCTCAGGCCTCTTATGCTCTAATCCTAAAGGTTTGTTGTGTTGATTCTTTTTGATCAATTAAGTAATGACATAAAACTTTTCACATTTCACTCACGCACAGTCATTCTGCTGAGTCACAGTCATCCAAACCATTCAGAGGTAAAGGACAGATCTCAGCTGGACAAACGTGAAAGCAGAGCTGAGTTTCCCTCGTGGAATGGTTTTACAGGGAAAAGGCTCCTAGTGTGCCCCTGCCTTTGGACAAGATGTGTACTCTGACACAAGACAGAAAGCATTGCCATTCATGAAAAAAGCCTTTTCCCTTCCTCTGCAATTGCTTCCACTCAGGCAGCATTCCAGACTGTTTGAACACTTGTTCTTTTTACAATGCCAAGAAATAACAAAAACCTTAGTTCCTCCTCCCAACCAAATTCTTATTTTTTATTAGGCTTTCATTTTAAGGGCTGAACAGCTGACAAGAACACATAATGGAAAAATCTCAAAATCCCACATACTGTTATTTTTCCAAGAGGCTGGACAGGGTGGGTGTCAAGTAATTACTTTTTTCTTACATTTCCACTTTTTTCAAATCTATTAGAGAACATCAGGAACAATTTTTTCTACACCTTCTCTCAAAACTAGAGAAGCATACTCCCTTTAATCACAAAGAACAAGCTGAAGTGAAAAAAAGAAAAGAAAAAGGCTCTTATAAGCTGCAGTATGAAGATATAACTAGGAACTGCCAAAAATAAAATTACCTTCTTTGAGACTGCAGTTGGTAGCTCCTGACAGATTTAAAGAAACTGCACAGAGAATCACATGGGAAAAGTTTTATAAAAATATGACTGCAGTGAAAAAAGGTTAGAAGGGAAAAGCCACCATCTCAGTGCTTTTGCTACCACTATCACCCACGTCTTCAAAATCAGTGTGTAAAATATATGTTAAGAATTTTATGACTAATAATCAATTGATCTAACTAGTTACAAATAGTTTCTTCAAGAACCATTGCCTCAAGTATTTCTTATATTAATAAATCAGAACACAGATGAGAGCAGTTTAAACAGTGTACATTGAGATTTATTAGAACAAGCACTAATAGCAGCAGTGTACAGTGATGGAGACAATGTACTGTATGCACTGAACAACAGTAATTATACAATTGCACTTCTTCAGAGATCTATTAGAAAATGCTTTTCAGTAAACAGTTTCCCAAATCTAGCATTGTTTGGATTTGCCTCTGAGGAAAAAAAATTACAAAAAATATGCTTTATCTTTTTTTTTTTTTTTTTTTTGGTAAGGCATTAGCAACATTCATTGGCAGGCTACACAAGTCATTTGTACATGCATTATCCAATTACATTGCAACAGGTAAAAGAGCATCATGTTTCCTCAAAAATTAGAACTGTGTGTGTGTTTTGGACACAATATCCTGGAAAATCTGACTTAGCCTGAAGGAAACAGATGACATCTTTTGTTACATTTTAGAGCACAACAAAAACTATAGCATAGCCAAATTCACTTTTTATTTCCTACCAGAAGCTGTAGGACCTCCTTCAGTTGGAGTTGGTATTATGGGTATCATGTATACCACATACATCACTGGAATAAAGTCTTTGTTATTATTTTTTGTTTACTCTTCCCCCCACTACCACCTCCCTGAATCATGTGGCCAAAGGATGCTCAACTGTAATCAATATTAACTACTGAATGAGCTTGGGTTTTATTGCACGAGAGGTAGTCAGTGTGAGGCCTCATCTGCTCTCTGGACTACTACAACAGTACGTTCAAAACCAACTTACGAGTGCAAAGACACAGAGTAAGTGTTGCAGCTGCATTACATGGAAACTTAAAACTGTTTTATTACTGCTCTTTTCTGGCTAGTTTTAATCTCAGAAGTAGCCAGAGAACTCAAAATACCAAAAGAAAACAATTCTATGTTTGTGCTAAAGCCTAGACGGAGAGAGGCACTTTCTCACATTCATCCTTTTCCAGGCTAAGATTAAGAGCAGGGTCTTAGCCTGCCACCCCCTGCTCCACAAATCAGAAATATTAGACTCCTTTTTTTTGACTGGCATACAGTACTAGCAAACCTCAGCTCTGGGCTGGCACCCTCCTGGGGAAACAGGGACAGGGATTGCAAATATTCTTACAATTAAGCTTGCCAGAATGAGACATAATATGATGAATTGTTGTTGTTGTTTTAATGTACTGTTCTTTATTCCAAATGTCATACCTAATTGAGCTTTGCAGAGACATGAAGTTAACTTGTTTTTAAAAACTACAAGCTCCAGAATAAGGTACCAAAATGCAAGAGAGTCAAAGAAATTAAAATATATTGCTCTGAGTGGCAAGCAGTCAAACCAACTGTATTTCACACATTTTATCTTCCACAACACGGCACACTTGTTCAAAATTAAGCTTAAGGGCAGCTAGTTGAATACCTAAGCTTGACTGCACATTAGGCCTATAGCTGAAATAGATTTGGGCAGCTAGATCATCCACTCACCTGGAAGCTCACTGGGTTCAATGGGGAATGGAGTACCAACAGCAGCTCAGCCTCTGCGTGGGTGCTCATTTGTTGAAGCATGTAGGAATTAGAAATCAAGTGCTACAAAACCTGGGCTAACCAGGTAAGCCAGTACATTGTTTTCTTAGGAATGCCACTGTAAAGTGTTTTTATTTGAACTTAAGCATCTACATCTTTTAAACTGATTTAAATGAGAGCTGTTTGCAATGTTAATGCTAAGTACACACTGATGCCTGTACAATATCAGAATCCAAGCAGATGGAGCAGGAAAAAAATCTGATGTGCTTTGCTGATTAACTCCTGCAGTGAAATAAAGGTCTGCAGATTTGGAATACACAAATTACATCCTTTCTGTATTCCTCCTCAGCTGCTGATGTTTACTAACCATAAGCAATAAAATTGCTTTTACAGGCATAATCAGCTCATATTTGGATTCAGAATTAATAAGATGTAAAGAAGAATCATCATGAAGACATCCCAAACTTGTGAAGAGTCAAGAACAGATGAATACATTTGCAGGAAATCAATCAATAACAATTAACAATATTTTTTTAATGTTAAATTACTCAATGTACGACAAAGGACCAAATTTACTCTTTTAAAAATTGCGATACTGTAAGTAGTTTATATAATTTTCACTACAAATGTCTGCAAATTAATTTTCTATTACTTAGAGTTATTTAGAAATTATGGTACTGATTTTTTTTTTCCCAGTATCCTATTCTTTGTCATCTCATTATGGAAGTCCACAGCAAACTTCTGAGTATAAAATTGGGAATGCTGCATGTGAATGTGCATTTCAAGTACTCAAAAAACAACGCATTCTGCAACATTTGGGTAGCTAGGTACACAAATGCTTCTCACTGTCTTTCCCTTAAGTAAATATTTTCTATTGCTTTCAAACAACAGAAAAAAATTATCTGATGCATCTATGAACTCAGACCCTACAGTTTGTTATTTCCCTTTAAAACAGACACTATCTAACCCACTACTCAAAAGTAGCATTGGCTCTATATGTTATACTTCTAAAAAACAATTTTTGCCTTTAAATTCATCTTAAAAATTACAAAGCAAGATTCTGCTTGCCTTTGTACCTGACATAATAGCATAATCACAGTAGAAAGACTCTGAGGATCTCCTTTTACAGGTAAGCTACCCAAAGAGGTGCACAGTATCAACATATACGGTTTGATTTGCTTGGGTTTTTTCAGAATGAGCACATAGGTAGGGGCAATCAGCAAAGAATGCTCTTTTAGCTGTTTAGGTTCTGACATTTTGGCCTGCTAAAGAATTGGCACAGGGCAATCTACCACCTGAAAGGCTGTTAAAAGCAAAGAACCTCCATAAGGCAGTACAAAAATGACAACTAATCTAAACCTTACTCTTCTAATGGCATTCTCAGAATCTGAGCAAGGTAAAAATACTAACATTTACAACATTTCATACAGTGCACATGGGATCTAATCACACCCAAAAAAGTGTGACATTATTCCCAATTTATATTAGCTTTGTGCAAAAGTGAGAGAAAATACAGAATTCTTTGCCGTTGAAATACTGAGAAATTATATATCACTAGCTAATTATACAAAGAAAAGTAGATAGAGACCCAGAGAAGAGTCTTGCTACTGGTTACAGCAAGTTAAATATACATAACAGAACTATGACAGTAGTACAGAACTATTATAATAATCTTTCTTGATACCACAGTAGTTTCATTTTATGATGGCTTTTCATGTGCTAAATAAAAGTATCCCTTCAGACAATTTAGCAGTAACAGATAAAGAACAGGTAGTTTGCTATGCAATTCTGGGGAAGAAAAATATTTCAGACATCCAGATGCTGGCAGCTTGATTTCTTACTTATTTTACAGTAAATAACATAGACACAAATCCATATACAAGGAAGAATCCCACTGGAAAAGCCCACTGATATTTATTTTTGGCCTGAGGGTGAAATTTTAGTGGTCCACCCTGAGAAGCAGACATTTAGCATGACATGAATACCACCCTTCAGGTCTGCAGAATTCCAAACACAGTTTACTTTTTAAAACTCAAACTTCATGGGATTAATTCTTAGTGTGGAAAAAATGTTTGAAAGTAAGTCTAGAAAATATTATAATATTAATATTATTATAAGTCTAGAATATCTAGAATTAATATATTATAAATCTAGAAATCATTAAAAAGGAAAAAGAACAGTGTCTTTGCTAATTAGAGATAAAACTTGCCAAGGTAGAAGTTTGCATTTTTGCCTGCATACAAAAATACACTCATCAGGACTTATTTTTCTGCTCAGTCAGGTCTTCTGTGAGAGTCAGCAGAAAAGAAAATTTATTGTGATGTGAATTTGTTATAATGTATCTCAACTACTAAAGAATACCAGTAGCACTTATTTCAAAAACTAAATAGACTTATTTTCTAAACTCAAAGTGGAATGACAATTTTCAATGTCAATTTCAAGACAGGGGATAAAGTAATTTTAATACATTTATTGTGATCCAGTCTCAAAATATTTTATAATATTAAGCAAACACAAGGATAATAGAAGATCTCATCTGTATTTCTTGTACACAGTTAAAGAAGCTATCCTGAATTTTCCTTTCCCTGGAAAATACTGAGTATTAACCTTGTATTCACTATGTTAATGTTGCTATAATATTCCTTGTTCAGGTGACTTTAACAAAGAAAGAAAGAGCATTCAGCACAGGACTACTAGACAAGAAATCTGAGTTCGCAGTCCTGACTCAACCACTGATTATTCTTGGTGGACAAAGCAACCCTCGGGACTCAAGCACAATCCTAAAAAGAGATGCAATTTCAGAACAAGAGGTTGCAATGTGTAGCTACACTGACTGGGACCAGAAGCAAGTAGCTTAGTGAAGAACAGCTCTGGTTGAGTATTTGCCACTGTCTTCTGCTCATTTTGATTCTCAGAGAGTTTACCCACTTCTGAGCTTCTGAAGGAATTTCCTCACCTCTTCCCATTTTGCATGCCTAATGTTCTGGGCCAGCAACATGATACACTAGCATAAGATATTCTCTTTCAATAATGCAGACCAGTAAAAGAAGCAGTCAATATGAAAATACATTTTGGTGTTTCACAGGAGACATCTGAATCATTGCTCCAGGAGTACAAATAATTACCTTTACTTCAATGAATTATTCATAGGTCAGAAAGAGCATATTACACACTGCTGATATATATTCAGACTATGTAACTCTATTTCTTGTCCAAATTACCAAGACATCTTCAGCCAAATGCTGGCTACAGTCATTTTTTACTTATAAAACGAGTAAAAACTTCCCTTCACCTTCAGCATTAATTCTGAGCAAATGTCTCCAATCTTCCCTTTTCTCATGCTGTCATGGATCAGTGGAAAGAAAAATGGTATTAAGATAACCAGCCTAAAACAAATTCAGCAGCTCTGCTGATATTTTAATTCCTACAAGTTAGAAAACTTTCTGTTTTGTTACATCTCACACTGACAGAGCTTCTGTGACTAGTTCCACCATTCTGCATTGTTGTCTCTCCCTTGCCTTTCTTTTCTGAGGTTTGACAAACATTGCAAGGAAAGTCAAAAAAAAAATTAGAGATGATGAGTTTATAATGCCACAAAATTTGACAAAGTAGGAGGCTGGTATATAAAACACAATTACATCAATATTACTTTTTAAACCTCCAAGAAACTGTATAAAATCCTTTAATAAAGATACTTTTCAGTTTAATGAAAGAAACACATCATTTCTACTAAAGCAAATGAATAAATGTTTTACATACCCTAGTTTAAGAGTAAATAATGTATTTGCTTTGTAAGTAGATTCCTTACAATGTATAATACAAAAATAAGATAAATTGCTGTAAATGTGCAATTTCTCTGACCTTACTAAGATTTGCAGCATTCTCCTGGGTGCCAGCCACTGTTGTAATTGAGCTTGTGGAGATACTCACACCAGGAATAATTATACCTTTGTTAGCACAGTCTAGATTCTTCCATGAAAAAAAAAAAAAAGAAAAAGAAAAAAACCCCCTTTCTTCAGGAAAATGCTGACTGGTATCCAAATTACCATAAAAGTAATTATGCATGGTGAAGTAGAAAATTATACTACCTTTTATACTAAATATACCTCAAAATTATCAATATATGCACTGAAACATAAATTCAAGTTTTACACAGTTTTGATGACTGTTACTTAATGACAGACAGAAAGGAAAAACAAGGTAGTGTTTTTCAGCCCCAGCAGCTGCCAAGGTAAGTGGTTATGACATAACAAATTTCCTTAGCTTTCTCATGGGTCTGTGTATAACACAAGGTTACCAGTGAGGCCATTCCAGTCTTTCTGATACACTTTTGTCAATATTAACCTTATTCCCCCAGGGTGGGCAAAACTCTCTAGCTTAACCTCTCCTGACATGTTAGCATATGAATACAAATACACTTTTAGGTAGATTTAATCTGAAAACCTCTCCTTTGCTTTAATTATGCAGCTCCATTATTACTAATGGCATCTAAAAATGTTCATTCCTCAGATTACAACTGCTGTCAACATATGTAAAATAGCTATTGTTTATAGTTGCATCAGACAATGTCTAAAATCCTGTAAAACAAGGAGAGCACACAAACCTTCCCTATACCAACAGGCCATTACTAGTGAGAGCAAGTTTTGCAAAACAGAGAATGGATATATTCAGCCCTCTTGGTTATTCTGCAATTGCAAGTGAACCTCTCCTCCCCTCCAGGGCGTTTCTAAAAATTCTGATTTTTTGAGGAGAAGCTCAGTGTAAGACTGCGATTGTGCTGGGCTCCACTGGTGAGAGGTGAGAAAATCCCATTCCCTCCATGGGGAACAGAGGACGTGGCCCAGATGCAAGGTGCTCACAGGTGCCCATGGGGGCAGGACCAGTGCTGGTTCCCCGTTTGCCTTAAGGTTTGTGTAGTTTGTTTCCATAAAGCACTGACAGTGCTCAGTAGGGAATTGAGGATGATATCTTTCAACACTGTGCCATGTTTACATACTGCAGTACTTGACATATGCCTGGCATGTGCTACTCACATAAAACCCACAGGTGCCATACAGGCTTATTCAGAGTCCGAAGTTCAAAAGGAGAGAAAAGAAGGGTAACATTATTTGTATGATGAAAAGACTATTATAGTGGAAATTGCACTTTTAAAGCCAAATACAGGAAAGTTTATTTCATGCAACTTACATCCGTGTAAAATTAGAATGGCTGCCTAGATTACTTTTTAATCCAGTGATTCTTCATGAAAATCAACTCAAATCATCTTTTCCTGTGAGATAAAAATTTCTAATATGCCAAAACTCTGCCATCTTGATACTACTAATCTAAAATAAGAATGAAGTTATTTAAATCTTTGTAAGACATTGCATTCGATGAAAATAGCTATTATTACCCTATCATATCCAAAGTACCAGAACAAGGAAGAAATTAAGGTATACTTCTAAAATATTAATAGAAAGTACAGCTAATTATTGTGAAACTAAGCATAAGTATTGTGTGTTTTTATACAGAAATAAATGTTTTGAGAAAACACAGGAGAAATGCATATGTCTTTGAAGTGAAATAACTTCTTAAATTGCATAAAAGGTTTTATGTGTCAAATGATTTACACTAATTTTCAACACTTATCAAGTGTATAGCAATTAAATCTACTGAGTTGGATAGTATCTTCATGCCTTCCAAAAGGAAACATTGCCTGGATGAATGGAGTGAGTTGGGCTGAAAACTGCTTGAATCCCAGGCTTGAAGGGCACTCACTGATCAATGGTTTACGCCCTGCTGGCAGCCAGCATGAGGACAGCCCTGCAGGGGTCAGCTCTGTGGCCATGTCAATCAACATCTCACCAGTGACCTGCACAAGGACATGATAACTAGTTCACAGATGACATCAAACTAGGAGGATGAGATGGCATGCCAAATGGCAAAGCTTCAACTAGAAGGACACTGCTCAACTTGA
Source organism: Leptocoma aspasia (assembly GCA_013399835.1). Classification (NCBI taxonomy): domain Eukaryota; kingdom Metazoa; phylum Chordata; class Aves; order Passeriformes; family Nectariniidae; genus Leptocoma; species Leptocoma aspasia. Next base: position 60,028 of record VXAX01002640.1, read on the forward strand.
GGACTGGGCCAGGGAACACTTCACGAGTTTCAATAGAAGTGAAAAGCTCTGCTCCTGGAGTGGAAAAATCCCACGTGCTGGGAAGTGATGTCTGGGCAGCAGCCCTGCCAAAAACCAGCTGGCATTTACAAAAGGTGCCAGGCTGCAAAACAGCCAGTGGTACACTCTCTTTGCAGCATGGGATACTCAATTCTGCACTACATGGGCAGGGGATGGGGAAAACTCACCATCCCCTCTCACTCAATGCTGTGAAACGTCACAGGTTGACTAAAAACTATAATTTGGATAGAAGCCCTCATACCCATCCACTTTAGAAAAAGCACAAAATATTCCATGATGTCTGCCAATGTTAGAGGAAAAATGCAATAACAGATTTTGCACAGAATACAGAGAATTCTGCACTATGAGAAATTGCTTTATGGTACCTCTGCTTAAACTTTTTCATTTCTGATATAGACTGCAAATATCTTGTGTTGCATCATTTTGTGTCTTTTCTACTTACTAAGTAACTAATTTAACATCCACTTGGCTTAGAAAGTGTATTCAATAGAAATATTTACCATATCACAGATTTTCTAGATTTTAAAAATGTTAGCATTATTTTTCTTTCAATGAGTGTCAAATAAACAATTGTACGAAACAATTCAGTTATAGCATTTTTAGTGTCCACTAAGTTTCAGTTTGCGTTGCAAATAATGACATTCACAGAGCACTGCCAGAATGCTGTAAAACTAAAGACCTTCTTTCTGTATTTAAATTAAAGATCTGAGGACATGCAGTTCTGTCCCTCAAATGCAAGTGCTTGCAGTCATACACACATAATACTGCCTAATATCACAGTGAACTGCACACAAAGACTGGAGCAAAAGATGGGCAAATGTTTAATAGAGTTGGTTTTAAAGAAAACTACATAGAATAATAAATTGCTGTTTTACACACAATGTGCCAATTTGATTTCTAGTGTAATATTATTAAAGCAAGTAGGATGACCTTAACCAAATATTATTTTAAAAAACAACTTTGATATATTTTCATTTTCTTATAATAACAATTGTAGAACTAAAATAAGAATAAATCAGACTAGGTTCAAATAGGAAAGAGAAAGATAAAATTCTTTGAATAACTTAAAATTTTGTTTGGAAGAAATCCCATTAATCTACAAAGGGATTTTTACACCAAATTTAAAAAAAAATTCATGAGCATTCTCAATTAATAAAAAGTCTACTTAATACATTCTGTAGGTTTTCCTAGTTCTTTCTGATAACAGAACTGTGTGAAGAAATTGGAACTGATTAGCAGCTAGTGGCCCTGCTAGTTACTTTGCTATACAACTAACAGGGAGAACTAAATTAATATTAAATAACCAAAGTAATCTCAGTTGTATAGGGATCTGACTCAGAAAAAGGAAGAAGAAGGCTGAGAGCTGGGGATGGGTGGTAATGCACTGACAGCTGTTTAAGCAGCTCTGCTGGCAGATCACATACCTACCTAGTAATTTTATTTTTGGTCTCAGGACTGGAATCAATCTTAAATAGAAAAATTGTATGTCATGTATTGGCACAAAGGAATACAGAGACTGTGCACAAAATCTAGCCTATCATCAGTGGTGGGATGTATAACGCATAAATAGAAGACTAGATCATACCATATGGAATGTAGCTCTTATCTAATAAATTACTATTTTTTCTTTTATTAAGATCTGCCCTCCTACTGTTTAATGTTTCAGAGATTTTCAAATAGAAAGTGCCAAGTCTTCTCCCACTTATATTAACTGAGGCTTAGCAACACATAAGAGACTTTGTTTTTAATCAAAAAATATAGAACCACTTTATGAAAAAATGTAAATTATATTTTGTACAAAAGCTGTTTTGGCAACACAAGTAGAAGTTGTTAGCTATAACACGTGGGAGCCTCTTCCATACTCTCAAACATAATTTTAGATTAAAAAGTGGATGGGGAAAAAACAGAGCCAGGAAAATAAACAGTGTGTATGGCAGAAAACAGTTGCATTTACAGTACTACCCAGCTTCTGTAGAGAAGCCAGAGACCTTCACATGAAATCTTTCTGTGCTTTTAACACTGTTGCAAAGTTTCAGGTATTTCTAATTGTATAAACAGTTATGGGAAAATGAGATTCACTGAGCGGTCTATGCCCAGCCAGTACTAAATGTGATGACTGCATCTCAGCATCAGTCATTTAGAATATGAACTTTCTGACTAGCAACTCATACGCATCTACCGAAATCGAAATTCAACCAGCTAGCAGTTTCTTTTCAGTCTGATTATACAGTCAGCATCCCAAAGCTAGAGCATGTACAGTAGATCTCATACCTCTGAAATACAGTTACATGTTTGGTTATCTTTTGATTTCAAATAATGCAGGTCTTCCAGTATTTATATTGTGATAAAATTCTAGAGCTTTAAAAATCTGCCCTTCACACAAGCCTAAGCATAGATATTTTAAAATTACTTAATGTACATCTTCCTATTTTCTTAAGGCATGAACAATGGCATATGAATGGGAACAGCTTCCAGAAAAGCATATCTTTTTGACGAAGGCCAGTCCAAGAACATCACACCAAAGGACTAACCTGAAGCCAGAAATGACAGTGTTGTGACCCAAGAGTTTTTAACAAAAATAGTTGAAACAAAATGGATTGTTTTTCTCTTTTTTTTTTTTTTTTTAATTTAAATTGTATTACTCTTAATGTCTGTTTAAAGCACCGGTAGCGGTTTTGCGCTTACCACCTCTTCCAAGTGACTTTGGATAACTCATCTGCTTCTTTATTTCTGAATTTTCAGCGTATGAAACTTTAAAATGTTTCTGTTTCCTTTTTTTTCTTTTTTTTTTTTTTTAGCTTTGATGGCTGCTGCAAAATTAGAAAGATCCAGAAGTGGTCAGGGGCCTGGTCTAATGCACTTCCAAAAGTCCATTATAAAGATGAATATAAATGCATATGATGCGGTTTTTTCCGTAGACCCACAAACCACGCTTAGCTATAAGAAACATATTGTGCATAGTTATTTTTTTTCTTCAGAGTGATATGTTTACTAGGTCTACATTCTCAGTTTACCAGAGTACAGGAATGTCTGCTTTACTAAAGCCAGGATCCTTTCGCAGTTCCCAGTAGGTTTCATTGGTAACCCAGGCTTCTCTTTGATTAGCATCGATAACTTTTCTGTAGAAAGGGAAAAAAAAAAGAGAGATAAAGAGATGAAAAATGTTTTTACCGTAGATATTGCTCTTATGCAATACAAAATGAAATTCCACACTTCTCTGATCTAACCCAGTATTAAATCAAATTTCATATTTCTAAAGGCACAAGAACAGTCAGGAATTTAAAAACAAAAGTCAACCTCTATCAAAAGCAGAAGACAGAGAAAACAGACGAGACTGAAAATTTGTTGTTTGATCTGTGAGAGCAGGTCTTAGAGCCACATAAAACCCCTTTATTCACTACAGATTCTGACTATGTGAAGAGAATTAACCAATAGATACAGCTTGCATAACGTAAGCCTTTAACCATTTCTTTTTTTGTCTCTGCATTTTGCTTACATTATGCTACAACTGCATTAAGCACATTCAGTCTTTTCACTTTTGATTCCTGATGTCAGACATGAGGCTACTTGGCATGACTATTCCTTGTTTCAGAAGAATGCTTAATTAAAAAACAGCCAACAAAAAACCACCTTCGTTCAAAAATAAATGCATTTTAAGTGCATACATATATATTTACATATACATGTTACAGACATATATATGTAGGATGTCGCTGTTCAGGTCACACAGTATTACTTGTCTAAGCAATGACTTTAAAATGCCCCTAGTTAAATCTTAGATCCTAATATTATATTCTAATTCCACTTCAGTAGGAAGGCTTGTATACCTGAGGCCCATTATGAGAAAATGATAATTCATTATGAAGCTTAACTGTGTAAAAATTGCTTCAGAGAAGCAGGTATCAGATATCTTATCATCTTTCTTAAAACTGCAACTTTGCACGCTTTCATGATTATCAGTCCGTGTTGGTGGTAATTCTTGTAGTACTTTATCCAGTTACACGATGGAAAAGAGAGACTTACTACTCAAATGAATAGACTCACTTAAAAAACTTGGGCACATATTCAATGCCATTTTCTTCCATGTACCGCCTCCGAGCTCTCTGGAGTTCCTCTATTCTTTGTTTCTCAGATGCTGCTGCTTCTATATTTCCTTCCTCCAGAAGCCTGTAGGAATAACAGCAGGCCCTATAGCAATCACACAGTGTCTAGTCCAAGGGATTTTCCAGCACCAATCATCACAAAAGACAAGCAGAATCCAAGCTGTATTTTCAGATCCAGCCTGAGATGTGACTCCCCAGCTACCTTGTACCTGATCTACAGCCTAAGGCACACGCTTTGTTCAGCAACTCCTGCATATCACAAACACTGAACGACTATGAACTGAGAATTTGGAGGGAATTAGTGCTGCTTCCATCCATAGCAGAAGTGCATGGCATTTCAGAGCCTGTTTTTCAGTTTGTCATGAGGAATCTGCCCCAAGGTTGCACTATAGCTCCATGGCATCAACAAGAAGCTTTCTAATTCCCCTTAGCTGGGTTAAGCAGAAATTTGAGTGCAATGCTGACTATCTTCTCTACCAGCAGAATCCTTCACAGCTTGATTCAGACTGCAGTGAAGATACAGACAAAATTCAAGACTCAGCCAAACTCACCCTTGAGCCCACCAAATATTAAATGTATAAATAAGCATTCTTGCCTCTGATCTGGCCTGAATCGTGCATCTGTTGCAGGAAGAAGATCTTTCAGTAAAGGATCTAATTCATTGAGCTCAATAGCAAACCTTGTGAAGCCATAATAACGCTCATAATTGGTTGGCATGGAGCCTGAATACATAAGACAAAGAAAAAAGCTTTTAAGCTATTACTCTAAATATGCAAGAGATTCCTTTATTTATAAACTTTTAACAGAAAAATAATTAATATATTTATTCTTACAATTAAAAAGCATCAAAAGCTATTCTCTAAGTGAAACAAAATTCTCTAAATATTAATATCAACTGCTTATCCTGCAGAGATCGTAATTGTATGTTAATAGACTCAAAGCTTTTATAATCTTCCTTCCATTTAAATGAAAACTAATGTTTTCAAGATTTTCATATTAAAAACAATTACCTGTTCCCCAGAAAGTGGGTTTATCAAATATGTGTCTAAAACCTATCTTGACTGATCTTTAGAGTTCATTTTGGAACTTAGCACTGACAGACTGATTCACCACTACAAGGAGTCAGAACAGACATTGCAGAGAGCAGGATGCAAAGTAGGGTTCAAAGTAGGATTCAAAATTCTAAGAACAATAATTCCTGGATAATCATGTATGAAAGATACAGGTGCAAAGGATGACTAATTCAACCTCAGGCCTCTAAGCTAGCAGAAAGTTGAACTCAGATCCTGAAAGTCTCTGGTATTCACCATCTCTGAAGACCAGTCCTTTAGGCTAATAAAGCATTATGACAACAAGCTCAATAAATCCCAATTTGGTGAATTCAAAGAAGTTACCCTGCTCTCTGTAAGAAGGAAGACAGGCCAGCCCAGATGCCCGATTTTTTTCCTAATTTTATTCTTCTGTTGACCCCAAAGTCCCAGCATATCTGACCAGGAGTCAGACTGAGACGTAAAAGATTATGCCCTGTAAGTACATTTCCATTTACCATTATTATAAACCCATGTAAATTGTTGTTTGTCTAGACAGGGATATTAATTTCTCTAGTATTATTTTGTGCATTTAAAACGAAGGCTAAAATAGCTTCACATAGTTTAGGTTTACTCTACAGCACCTTCCAGAATTTTTTACAAGCTTCTTACCTGGCCTCCATATGCATTTGGCTGAAGGTGCAACCCCACAATAGAGGCCTTCATGCCACTTTCCAAAAAGGCGGTGAACCACCTTCCCTTCTTGATCTATCACAACGCCCTGGACCTCATTTACGTTTGAATTCCAGTAGTTCACCTGCAAGTTTAACCAAGAATTACTAGCTCACACTGCTTTTCCAACAACCCATTGTACCAATACACATAATGAATATATCTTGGCATGTGGTGCCGACTGTCCAAATTCTGTGTTGGAACGGCTCACCTGGAACTAAGAATACCAAAACTCGAAAATCATGTGGTCCTAACACTAACTGATTTAGTATAGGAGAACCACTACATAATTTGTGATGTGGTTTTGACATAAAAGCATTTAAATTAACTGCACATCTGGAACTACATTGTCACTCATTAACCCAAATCCCACACAATTCTGTAAAAATGACCCTTTACCTGTCAAAGCCAGCTAACACTCTTCCTCCTACATGAGGAGATATTGAATATATCTGTACTTGTATGGGAATCCTTTCATGGGTGCTGAACACTACTGTATACAGCAGGGAAGATATTCAGCCAGTATTACATGTTGTTTCTTTCTGTTTCTTTTCTCTGTTTTGCTTTTCTTAGACACTCTTCATCCAAGAGCCAGTTGACCATTCTCACATAATCCAACAAAACACAAATTTCAGATTTATGTTAACGCCCCATTGGTAACACTAAAATGGTATCGATGTCTTTTGTTGCAATGTGAAGACAAATTTATTTTTAGGGAAAATACTTGATAGTAACATAGCTATATAGACTTCTATTTTTATATCTGGTCCTTGCCTGGGTATTAAAATACTATGAACCCAAGCAATACATAATGTAAAGAGATAAAATATTGACCGACAAATTCTAGTAGAAGGAGAAGTAAAATGGCATGGTAGTGTACAGTGACTTTGTGTTTTCATTGTGGTAATATTAAAAATAAATTGACATTTCATTCTTAATCAAAACCCAGCAACAGTACAGCACACAGCTATACAGCAATGGAACACACTGATATCAGATGTTCAGTGGAATGTAATCATATTAATTGACATAGCATTCTCATTTGACAATTTACATTTTATGAATACTGATAAAAGAAATAAAAGATAAAATGTGGAATGTGGACTTCAGGAATAGTGAAGAAACAGCTTGAGAAACCCTCAAATTACACTGTTATATGAATACAAGGTATATATTAGCATCCATATGTTACCTTGACAAAAGTGAGTTTACAAATACAAACACTGCTTTTTGTGTTTCTGATAGTTATCTCTCCATAGTGCTCTATCCACCTCCTTCCACTAAGGATATTATGTATGCAAGTAGTGACTTTGTTCCAGACATAGTAATCTCCATACCTAAGAACAGATTAAGAAGTAGTTGGTAACATCTATTCATCACGATCATTACTGACAAAAAAGTAAAACATTGCTCCTTTATTGTAAAAACAAACCATATTGCACAAAAACACCCACACAGATGACAAAGTCCCGTCTGGTTACATCACTAGTCCTCCTTAGAGAAGCTCACCTAAGCTCCAGGGCACAGAACTACAGAAAGGTGCTATAAACCACAAATAAACACATTATGAACCACTGAAGCCCTGCATGGCCTATTCACTGTCCTCAGAGCATGAAGTGCTTTGGCCACAATTCCTACAGGGGCAGGACAGTGGCCCAAAGATCAACATAAGGCTGAATTGAGATTATAAGCAGAAAATGTAATTAAATCACAAATAGAACAAAATAAATATGAAAAGGAGATCAAGGAAATGAAGTAGGAAGCCAGGAGCACACTAGCATATCATCCCTTTGCCTTTGTAACAACAATCCAGGCAGAGCATCTCTAACATCAAACAAGAGAATAAGACCAGAGAATTATATTATGCAAAGCACATTCTCCTTCAGTGTTTAGGGGAAGGCATGAAGACAGAAGACAAAGCTGCCCCAGAGCTCCAGAGTGCATTTACTTCAATTTTATGAGATGGATAAAGAGGTGAAGTGAAGTGATGCTATACTGTTAGAGGCAGAAAGAAAGGCTGGCTGCAATGTACAGGAGCAAGAACACCACTGCAAAACCAGAAGACATGTTCAAAGTACCCACTCCTTGCATATTCTTAGTATTTACAAGCTGCAACTAGTCTCACTGGTGGTGAAGCTACTGCTTCTCAGTACTCTGCCAACATCTTCATCCAAAGTATGAAGAATATCCCTTGGTTTATCCACATTTTGAAAAAAGACCTCTCCTGATGTGGTTGTTCTGAGGGAGCACTCAGAGGCATTGAGAGGCTTAGGACAGCAGCAGCTGCTGACAGTTCTGCACTGCAGCCTGGCTCTGAATGGCTTATCACCACTGCACACAAAAGGAATTATGCTTTTGAATTTAGAAGTATACCACTACACATACAAAACATGGGGTCTCGCTCCCGAAACATTTCTATCCCCCTCTCTCCATCACTTTCTAGAGTGTGTGTTTTTCCTCCAAAACCAAAAATGGTTCGTCAGGCTCAAAAATGTTCCAGTAGCCCCACCTGAACACTAAGGAGAGACTAGAGCTGGGCACCAACTCTCACCAGTACAATCCACGGGGGTGTGTCTGCTTACCCCAACCCACAAGGCAGCACAGACTAGAGTGCACCAAATACTGAAAACAAGAGGAGAGTAGCTTACTTTGGAAGAGTCACATTCAAGGTTCCAACAGGCAGAATTTCCATCGATTTCCCCCAGAATTTGTTTTTCCACCTGATATCTGAATATAATAGTGAAATACTTAAAAAACTGAAATTACCAAGGTCTGCCTCTTGCACTGTGTGGCACCAGACCACCTGTGCTAGACTACCCAATTCAAAACAGTGCAGTAGATAGTATGAATTTGCCATGAAAGTACTAAAGGAAAAATATACCAGAAAATTACATTAGGTCAGAAAAACTAAATGTAAGTTTAATTAAGAATTGTCTCTGTGCTGCATGATTGTCAAATGTCTTGTAGAAACATTCAATACAAATTAAAGGCATATACCAGTAGGTAAAAGGAAAGAAAAATTTTTTCAACTGTAAAAAGAACTGCTTGTGTTTGTAAGACATAGTAATTTTATTGGTAAAAACTTTTAAACAGAAGACTATAAACCGGCTGCAAGTGACAGGGGAAGTTGTAACATGTTTGCTCACTCTTAATGAGAATTTGGAGTAAAATAAATCAGATTATCAATTTATAATATGTCACTTCAAAATAATAAATATAGAAATTCTGAGTAAGTTCCAAATGCAAAGCTCAGCTTTTACAAAGTTTTTACTTGACAATAGAAAAGGAATTATGGTTTTGAATTTAAAAGTATACCTTGCCAAAACACAAAGTTTTTCGATTCACAGTGACAGGCTGAAATGGGAGGATGGTGGCTAACCTGAAAAACAGTTTGGTTGAGTTAAAAACATTTAATTTTCATTCCTAAGACAGTACAATTGTTATCACAATACGAAAATACTAAATAGCCCATGTTGCTATGAAAACAGATACAATTTAAGTGGTTGTACTTAAAACAGTTCTTTGTGATTACTATAAAAATGTACTCCTTCTAGCATTTAATGAAGTCCACTCATATTAACAATATCTATTTACTTCTAGAAAAGCAAACCATTCTAAGTAGAAAGAAAAAATGGGATTATTCTATAAAATGAAGAACAAAAAATATAAATATAATATGTAGAAACAAGCTTTACCTGCTCTGAGAAAAATCGAAATCCTTTGTCTTCTCTAATACATTCATAAGTTTCTCCAAGCACTGGGTTAAATGGCTTGCTTCCTGCTCTAAAGTACGTAGAGGCATAGCCTGATGCTGCAAAGGCAGCTATGAGAACCTGTAAAAATACAGACCAGAACATGGGAACAGGCAGACATTCTTGTGTACATGCCATCACTGTGTGGTACCACACAACTCATTCTGCTCAGAGTGACAACTGGATTGATGAAGCATGCCTGAGAGTGAAACCATGCATCCCAGCCAGAACCAGTATAAACTTTATTTCTTCTGTTGATATAATTTCTTTTCCTTCATGGCCTCATTCAGTCTTTCAACAGTCTCTTGAGCTGACAATCTGCACATGACAGAGTTTTTCTGCCTTTGACCAGGCTTATCATTAGTGACCTAAAACAGACCCAGCTCTAGTCCTTCTTCCCATGAATAAATATTATGTAATAACTTCTAATTACAAGATCACATACGATTTTGCTATGGGAACTATTTTATTTAGTGCTAAACATAAACAGCTCCCACTTAGGATGTCCTTAGTGCAGAGTTATCTCCAAATCTTCCACACATGTACAGCCTTAACAGCCCCTTTGTCTATATGTACAGCCACAATTTAATAATCTCTAAGCCAGGCCTGACTGGGAGTAATAAGTTAAGTGACATGCCGTGGTTATTTAGTTTACAGGTCCCATTTGCAGATTTAAAAAAAAAAATCACATCAGCCAGTCAGAAGTCCAAACAAAACTTCAGAAAAACAATACAGGGATAAAAATGAGTCAGCTATTGTCAATATGCTACCAGTGGGGCAAATCTTAACCAGGTTCCTTTCTCCTCCTGCTAGTGAGGACACAGCCCTCATGTGAGGTTTTACATGCTTTGTTTTCTTCCCATTGTGTAATGGGTGCCCCATTCTCTATTCATTTTGTATTATTCAGAAATGCAGCATCAACAAAATTAACACTGTTTTCACAGGCTTTTCTTCAACAGTAAAACCCTTCATTCTTCTAAAACAGTTTTCAGATTAATCTCAACTTCCTTTTCAATTTAACTATAAGACACTGCAGAGAAACTAAGGAGTTTACTATCCTTGTGACATAGAGAGCGATGTGAAAAAAAGGTATCCACTACTTTTGGATGCATATTGAAGATAGCAAAGTCCTAATCTCTCAGAGAACAGTGAACAAGCAGTAATATATTCACAGCATTCCTGCCACAAGCTTTGGGCATTTTCCAAGCAGACCCATATGCCCCAGCTCAGGTATGCAGTTTGTACTTTTAGGGGTGCTGTTTAAAAGTTTGGCTTTAAACTGCAGTAGACATCTGTAGCAGAGAAGGGGATTGAATCCACATTTCCAAGGAAGCTCTCAGTTGCACCGTGGCTTTTCCTTTCTGAATTCTCCCTACTACTTCAATACTGACGTTCCAAACTTTTCAACAAAGGTGGCAATCAGTCTGCTTTACTCATTACAGTCCTGCCCATTCCTTACAGAATCTCCCTCCTTTTGTGAGGGACAGAATCGCAGAATACTCTGAGTTGGAAGGGACCCACTATGATCATCTCCTGAGTCTTGTAAGCAAACAGAACATGATGATGAATAATTCAACTCCCTTTCTCAAGATAGGTTCAACTTCTTCAGTGTTTCTCTGCAGGTCTTGTGAACATGGCATTCAGGACTTGAGTGTGCGACTGTGTAACAGCCAAAGGCAACCTCTCTTCTCCCAGTTATCCACAGTGCTGCCAACCCATACCAGGGAACAGCAGATATGTTCAGCAACAACACTGCCAACTTTCCCTTACAGCCTTTCCCTGCGTCTTCTGAGGAAAAGGAGACATGACAGATCAAAGCACCCTGAGAGAGCTAAGCACAGGCTGCTGGCTGTCAGTTACAAAACCAAAACAGACTTACAGGGGAGCTGAAGTCAGGCTGCCCAGGCAAACTTGTTCTGATGTTTTGAAACTTCTCTCAGAAATTGGCTGCGAGGACATTGTATTCACACCTATATTGATCATAAGGCAGCCACAGACTTGATTAACTCTTGAAGGCTGCTAGATTTGATCACTGAAAGCCAGGAAAGGATGCTCCAGAGTTAGAAACTGCCAATGCCTACATCTACAGTCATAGAGCATGAGATGAATCTTAAATAAATGAGTTACAACTGCAGGACTTGGTTTGAGGTCAAGAAAAATCCCGCAACCTTGTTCAGATCAAACACACCACCTGTAAATGTTCACAACACTTTTCTGAGCCAGCAGGGAGGTCTGTTGCATGTGACCAGGAGGAGAAAGAGAGGACCCTGCATAGACCCCACTCAACAGCTCTCTTTTTAACACAGACAGAAGAAGTGCTACACTAAATGCATTACCATGCGTTCATAAGGATCATCTGTTTCAGCAGCCTTGTCCAAGAGTTCGCTGTATTCCAGCTCTTCACAAAGATGTTGCAAGGTATTCAGAGGTTCATTTAGCTCAACTGGCATGGACACTTTGGAAAGATCTTTGCCAATGTTATTTCTCAAAATATTCCACAGATTGATGTTACTGGTGTCAGGGCTGGGAGCTGGAAGACAAGTCCTCCGTCCATTTCTGAATGCGCCTCCTGTCAGCTCACCATTAAGAACTGGGAAGGGAAAAAAATATTGTCATAAGAAAGCACCAGACTAAGAAAAACAGAGTTCTCCATTCAACCAAATCACTGCCAGAACAAGCAAGCCCAACTTCATTGCTTTCAGCTGAGCTGTTTTTGTATTGACATGCAGTAATTCTGGTACATGAGCATAACCAACGTAATTTCCCAAAGTTTGAAACACAGTATACTTTGCCGAGAAATGTTGTCTGCAACACTGGTGTTGTCCTCAGATATATTGTCACTCACATCACTGATATAAGATTCATCATCAGAAGCCTAAAACATAAATAAAATATCCATTACCTCAAATACATATAAAATATACTGACAAAAGAGACAAAAATAGTTAACTGAAACTCAAATATTAAAAAAAAATAATCTCTATCCAATTAGAACTATTAGCAAAATGAACTGAATGTTTCAATCGGTCCATAGTGCCAATGCACTAAAAGTGTCAAAACAAATGCTACATTGTCTTCACATTTCTGAATTCCTTATTATCCAAATACAGACATGAGATCTGCAAAATCAAGTAAGATCAGGGATGAAAAACATTGATAACATAATGCACTAGGGATGGGAGGTGAGAAGAGCTAGTCAGATTTGTGCTGTTTATACAGAACCAAACAATATAACGTGACTTACATTTCAGCAAACAAATTATGTAAACATCAATCTATCATTTTGCAAAACAAGAACCTCATCAGCATTAAGAATATTTTTAAAGTCTGTTTTACACAACTTTTTCCAAGAAATATTACTTTTTTGTCTATTTGTCTCATTACAGAGAATAACTTTATGTACGTATGTAGTAGAAGATTTTTTTAAAGAATATTTGAAAATCTAAATTTAATTGACTGCAGTCAGCTGTAACTGTCTATGTCATCCTTAGGTGAAACTGCCATAGCCTAGAAAGTTCCTGAAAAGAAACTGAACATAAGTTACTGACACAACTAGCTTTCAACTCAGTTTTACACCTCGGGGAACGCCTGTGCCTCTTTAGGTGATCTCAGGTTTGTTTATCTACACTTTATACCTTCTGATACCTTTGTATTCTAAGTAGCATTACTAAAAAAAAAAAAAAAATTCACTAGTGGCAGCACTGCCTAACTCTGTCCAGCAGCACAGCTGCCACATGGTGTCACAGCCTACCTCGTTTTCGGACGAGCTGGCAGACAGAAGCACTTCCTGTGCGTCAAAGAACTCTGAAACAGATTCAGACATAGAGAGCCTGCTTTCATTAGTAACTTGCTGAGACAGTGGCAAGCTGACATGAATTTGTTCACTCGTCTGTAAATAAAGCACAGAAAGTAAAAGTATTATTTCTAATATTAAAGAAATAAGCGTAGGAGGGGTAAATCACCTGAGTAAGACTTCTATGCCAAATATAAGCCCAGAGAATAAAGACAGCATTTTAGTAGGACTTTGTGTGTACCTAACAGATGAGACTGAGGATGACAAAATAAAGTGCATTTTGAACAGTGAGATACATGTCTTCATTTGCGGCCTGCCCAGCATCTACTGCCAAGTTTTAGCAGCATGAAATTGCAGATCTAGCTCTCTATGCAGAGAATTGATTTTGTGGACAATAGCTGGATTGTGTCAGACAAGTTATACCATGAATTTCAGATTAAATGACATCTGTTAATAACAAATTACATCAATGGGAGCTAGCTTTGATACAAGTAAAATTTAATTATAAAGCTTTGTAAGGTCTGGGAGTTGTAAGTTACTTTCCAAACAAATGACCTTGTGAACCAGTTTAGTAACAATGTTTGAAATGTTTGAATACTTAGGAGGATAGCTATAATATGTATTTTTATGGGCTTTTATTCTATGTTTATACTCCAAATCTCATTTTCATTATGCCATTAACACTGACTCAATAATACTAAAAGGAATGAACTCTGCAGTTTATTATAAAGAAATGTAAAGCAAAGTCAAGGATTCAAAACTGTGCTATGTCAATGTCAGTAGTGCAGCAAGCTAAACCAGTGAATTATACCCTCCTCTTCCTGCTAGTGATGGATGGAACACCAGATTTCAATGTTAGCCTGCAGGCTATCACATTAAGAAAAAATTAAGATACTCTCTCTGTACCATTCTACCACAGGATCTGTTGCTGTGGAGCGAAACAGATCTTGGACTTCATCCCTTAATTTACACCGCATGTTGTTCCTGGGAGATAATGCAGATGAAATTACTGAAGCCCTTTTAAACATGGTTAACTCTTCAGATTGCAGCACAATCCCCATTAATCTTATCCCAGAACTCCTGCATATGGTCTTGTTGACATATTAATTGTGTAAAATTATTCTATACAGTTACCTCAAAAAGCACTAACAAAATCTCCCAAAAAAGCATAAACAAGCCAAGAGGTCAGAATCCATTCCTTTTTCATTAGGACTTATAAGATGGATTGTGATGATTGATGAATCATAATGAAAACAGAGGCTCATTTTACTGGAATCATTACAGAAAGTGACCAAAATTTTGAGGTTTCACATAAACTAGAGGGACTTGGAAAAATATATGTGCTCCTACCTGAAAAAGACCCTCACACAGGCATTATCAACATGCTGCAAGATTATAGATGTATACAAAACAAGCCAGATAAGTGAATGAGAGATCTGGAAACTTCTTTGAAAAACTTCTTCAGTCAGGCTTACTTCTACCAAGACAATGATGAACAAATGAAAAAGGAACAGCTAATCAACAAAAAATACAGAACAGAAGAGAAGGCATTGCCCAGAACTTCACCGTAGATGGCTGTGCCATGGCACCACTTCACTTCTACATTCTGTTGCTAGCCTCCAACATGCTGGATTCTTGGAAAAATTGTTTAGACGTTTTCAAAAAGAAAATAAACAAAAACAATTTTACCTTTCTTACTTGTTGGAAAAAAAAACTAGGAGACAAGACTATGCTAATTGAAATGGCATATGCATAGAAAAAAAGTAGTGGAAATGACAAATCAAAAAACATTTTTGTAAAATGCAAGCAGAATGGTTGCCAAAGTGACCATACTAATTGTAATATATTTTAGTCCACAAATTCAGATTTGTCGTGAGGGAAGCTCACTGTTATTAATACAAATGTTCGCTAATCTGTTGACTAAGGAAAGCAAAACAAGAAAAAGTAAATGTAAAAATATTAGTGCAGCGCTTGGTTCATGGACTGGACCTTTTGATTTTAACAGTACCACTCAAGATTCTAAATGTGAGGCTCTTTAGACACTTGCAAAATCAGGTCATTAAATAATTAATTGTTCTGTTGATTTGGCAAGAAACTAATATACAGAATTGGTTAGCTACTGTGTGATACATTCAAATACAGTAAAACCTCACTAATTCCCACAGCCAACAATTAATATTCCAAAACTGGATTCCTTCTCTGTTCCTCTAAAGAGACCAAGCTGAGTTCTTTCATGTCTGACAAATGGAAAACAGAAGACTGAAGTTTTATTGTAGGTAAGGAAATATAACCTGACTTTTTCTATGAATGAACATTAGCCAATCTGAAAAATTCAATAAATTTTCAGGTGTGTTTCAGCTATTTAGTGAGAATTAGCAAGGTTTGTTTGTACTCTAAATCCATTAAAGGCCAAAGTCTTACCTCATCAGGACTAGGGATAATATTTACACTGACAACCTGATCACAAATAACAGATTCTGAATGTATTCTGTTCAAGCGACTCCTTAGTTCAGCATTCTGGTTGAGAGCCTTAAAATAAAAATTGCACATTTCATTTAAAATTAAAATGTAAACACTAAAAAAAAAGTAAAAAAAGAAAAAAAAAAGAGGAAAAAAAGCTTCTTTCCAGCAATTTCCTAAAAAAATCATAGAACCTCCTTTCTTTTATTTATAGGGTATATACCTATTTTGAGATCCTCTCTAACATGATTTCATCTTTGGTTACTTTACCTTCACTGTTTTTCAGGAGATGGGGGGACAGGTGTTCTCCCACAATGTAACACTGGCATTTTACCTTAGTTCTTCAGAGAGCTCTTTGGCAGGGGTACTGGTGGGTTATGTACATTATGGAAATGGGGAGTGAATGCAGCAACAAAGAGTGAAACTGCAGAGCAATACCTGGGAACTACCCACAAAATGCCCAAAGAGGCAATTGTTGGTTTACAACTACACAGCCTCTTCTGAGCCAAGGTTATCAGCATCCAGAGGCTGCAAACAGAAATTGTTTCATTTCCAGTAAAACCAGCATAATTGCTAGCATCATTGTCTACCCATCCAGACCAATTTTATAGGTTTGCCTTTGTAATTACTTCAAACTACTGATCCACTACAGTATCACAAATACCAACAGAATTAAACTGGTGTCTGGTATCTGTTGATTTTTCTCCTATTTAAAGTCCAACCTAGATTATAAATTTGGGTGCATATATATGTATTATCTGTTACTTAGAAAGACTAGCCTATGAGATTCTGAAATCCAGAAGTATAATATGCTACATACCTAGAACATGGATGACCTAATACATCCCCAGCACTGAGGATTATAGAGAAGAACAGAGAGAATTTTGTTTCAGTAGAAAAGGATTGCTACAATGGAGTAAGAACCTTCTTCTGTCTCCCCCTAGTGCAGATTGAGGAATAGATTGCATGAATGTACTAAAACAAAGAAAGACCAAAGGAAAATAGGTAAGCTTAAACTGTCACTAAACAGTTTAAATTACCCAATTTTGCTTTGTTCTGAAATGGTCTGGGCATGTTCCTAGTTGACATCCTCCAGAGAGGGAAGGTAATGACTAACAGCAGCCTGACGGTAGCTTCTTCAACAGCTCAAACCTGGTCACGAGACTGGACAAACCCAGTCACCATCAATTTTCCACTTCCTCTCCACTGAGACTGTGAACTAATGTGTGACAGCAACTTTTAAACTAACACTGGAGGCCAGGACCTAGAAGAAAACATGATTCCCTATCTCATGCAAGTCGCTAGTAAATATCCACAGGTCTTAGATAAATATGTATCAATAACCAGAAATGGTTACCCTTATCTCTTGCCCCTAACCCTTTTTTATCATAATGCACAAAATTCAATCTGCATAACATGATGTGCATCTGCATCTATAGAAAGGTTTGTCTTTAAACATCTGCTCATACTTCTTGCAGATGCAGTCCTCCACACCAATCCAGCAAATGCTTTTATACTCCCTTGACTATGAATTTTAAAAATTGAGTTATTTTGCAACCTGAGAACTCATTGTTGCTAATTTTTTCTCCCCCACTAAAGCAAATTTTATTTTTTCCTTTGGCTTAAGTGGGAGGGATGCTGGAGAGTTAACAGGTCTGTATCTGGAAATCCAATTTACCTGTGACTACATTGCAACCCAGGATTCCTTTTGCATTTAGAGACACAGACACATAAAACAAATCTGACAATATATGGTCAAAATTTAAAATTTAATTACAAAAGCAAGAATATTTCCTTGGCTGTGCTGGAACAGCTCCAAGAAAGACATCTAGCATTTGTATAAAAACATTTGACCCTTTTTCTTTACTTTGAAAAACCACAACAGATACATGCTTACACAAATTATATCCTTTACCTCCACATGCAGTGAGGTTAGAGCTACATCATAACCGAATAGGCCATAGTTCTGGTTGAGAACTTGGCTTTTTCTTGGCTCCTTTTACCTCAGGAAATGGCCAAAATACAAAAGAAATAGTGCATCGGGCAAGATAGATGTGCTTGAAATCAAATCAAGAACATACCTGAGAGAGGGACTGTCTGAGGTGAGCTATTTGAGCATTGTGGCCTGTAAGATCCTGCTCTGAAACAATCTGTTTAAGCTTCTCCTTCTCTATAGCTATGCTGTTAAAGGCAGACTTCAAAAGAGAATGCACTAAGCAAAAACAAAAAAATAAAACAGGTGTTTTCTTGGCTGCAGAAATCACATTGACATCTATTACAATATTTCAGCAATAAATACAGAGAGTGAGACTTCCATTCCACAGTAATGGACATTTGAAAGAAGGGCCTGAACTTCAAGTAATCCATGCCAAATTAAGTACAAACACTTACAGCTTTCGATTGCAATGTGCGTACTCTATGTTCACACATATCTCATCTGAGCTTATTCTTGGTGCTGAACATATGGAAAGGTGCATTTTTGGAAAAAACTGTGTCCAATGTGTGTTATTTTCTTTCTGGTTTTTATTTGTACTTTTGAGAGTAACAGAAACATCAGTTCTGCTAGACTTAGTATTGTACTAATAAAGAGGATTACTTGGTCTTTAAACAGGTTTTGAATTTTTTAAGATGTCAGTCTCACTTTTTTTTCTATGCTTGGTATATAACATAAAACTGATAAGAAAACCTTTTTAAAATGGTATTTTTCAGTTTATAGGACCATTAATTTACTGGCAATAAAATTGCAATTCAAAAGTACATTCCTGTAATGAGCTTTTTTACATTGATTCCATTGACATAGAAAACATTGCACAAAAAAATGAATTCACAGGATTATGTGCAGCAGTTACATTTTGAATCATCTTTGGGGAGAAATAATGCATTGTTTTGAGGAAAAAAAAAATTGCAAATTCAGTCACTTACTTACAGAACCCAGAAAGCAGTTCAGAAGACTTGGAAAACAATATCAGAGTTTACCTATCTGTACATTTACGACATGCATGGAAAATATAAGAAGGATAATACATGTTGCCTTTGTGTAAGCCACCTGAACAACTAAAAACTCTTCCAGCTAAACCCAATGCAGATGAAAGCCCTGGCCACAACTAAGTGAGGGCAATAAAGAAACACAACAGAGGAGCACATTACAGGAAAGGCTTGGCATTTCCAGCTACCTTTTTGTGCCATCAAGCAGAATTCTTCTTGAAGCTTCATGTACTCAGTAGAGCACTCCAGAGGGTCTGTCACATGGCTTGGGGGAGCCTGAAACTCAATGTCTGCACAAAGGTTGGGGTTGGATGAATGCAGTCGAACGGGTGACATCGTAGCACTGAAAGGGACCTGCAGCGAGAAACAGAGAAGAAATGTTGCATAAGGTGTAACCAGACTTTTGACTCTGTTGAAGCAAAATACAAATTTCTTCTGAAAATACTTAGTTCACAATGTGAAGAACATGGCAAGAGTGAACATGTAACTTCTTACTGTCCTAAATCTCAACACAGCTGATGCAGACTTCTCTTGAATTTTTTCACTGAAACAGAAAAAAGATGGCCTAAATACACAGCTAACAGCTAGCTAATGATGGAGTATTTAAATTCTAATGTTTACAAAAAATGGATGATCTCCTAATGCTTAGAAGATTACTGGAAAATTGAACCATGAGACATGCTCCTTTGTATTTGGACATTTGAGAGTAATTGTAGATGAGTCTGTTGTTGCAATACCAACATTTGAAGTACACAAGCTGCCCCACAGATCTAGAAATAGGACATAATATTATCAGATATATCGTTGAAGTTTTTCAAAACTACTCATAGATCTTCAGTTGAAACTCACTCTACTGGCAATTATGAAGAGGGAAGAAGCATACAGTCTTTCTATTTTCTTTTTAACTAAACAAATAAACAATAACAACAACAAAATAAAATCAAAACTCCGCCTGATTTTCATTTAAAATACATGAACCATAAATAAATGCAAAGAGATACAGTTTAGTAAGATGGAGCAAAGAATTTAGTTTATTATCATTCCACTTCTCTTTCTCCTCTACTTTTCAGGTACAGTAATAAAAAAGAAGTACATGCAAGACTTTCTAAGTTATATATACATGTATCATGTACTGAGCTATATGTACCTATAAGCTACATATGCACTGTATGGCTACCACTGCTATGTAAGTGATGTGTGTGCAAGAGTACTTTGTATTTTACTTTAATGTTACCATTTACACACATTTCTATGAAAATCAGGCCAAGAACACAATTTTCAAGGTAAATGCAACAGAGAGGCACGCAGAACTACATTTTGTCACTTAAATATTAACCACTGTTTAATGTATCAAGCACTGTTTAGCACATTAAATCTAATTAATTTAATCAGATTCATCAAATGTGCATATCAAGAATTTTCACACTGCAGCCCAAAGTAATTATTCAAATATGAAAAATAGGGCCAAAATATAAAATGTCTCTTCCAAGGCATGATAAAGAGCAGCAGATAACATAAAAAGTCATATTACTAAGAATTGTTATCAACAGATGAGTGCTATACTGTCATCAGTGGTTGAACTTGGTACTTTGTTATTTGATTTGATATGGGCATGGCTTTATCAGTTCCTTCCTGTAAAAGCTGACATCAATACACATTTTAGGTTTAAGTTCTGACTCTCCAATGAAACCCTCAAAATCCTATTGGATCTATTAATCATTCCACTCATGAGCGTACTCTGTGAAATATGTTTTCTACTCTGTTCTTTCTCGACTTCCAGATACATATAGTACATTAAATAATAACTCTATGGCACCTGTCTAATATGAGCTTTATTCCTGCTCTCATGTATTCTGACTTCCAGCTATATCAACAAAGTACGTATTTTTTTACTAGATCTCATTTTTACCAGACCTCATATCAAGAAGAATTTGTTAACAGAAGATGAAGAATAAATTCCTTCTATTAATACTGGATATTTAACCCTTTATCTTCTTCACAAGTACCAGATTGCCTGTCTCAAGAGCCCAGCAAAATTAGGTTAATGGACTACGGTGGCTAAATGTAGGTTGATTTCAAATTTCTTTTCCAAAACCTTTCCCCTTCCTAAATGGGAGAGCATGTTTCCAGAACTTTCTGACTGGGAACATCACAAAGCTTCAGCTGCTCCAAGTGGCTCCAGGAGGGCAGAGTAGGTATCTACACTGTACCTGTGTGTATGGAGAACACACCCAACCCTCCAGACCATCCAGAAGGCAGGAAAGAAGCTGACACCAGCTATCATGCCAGAGCCTGAGGGAGAGTCCCCCCAGCCCCACATGCCCATGGTGATGGGGGAGGTTCCCCAGACCCACATGGACTGGCAGAGCTGCAGGCAGGCTGCCCACATGTGAAGGGGGGCTCTTTAGTCACTCTCTGACGAATCAAGCTGAAGAGATCTGCTTTAGATCCATCATTTCTGCCTCAAATCTCAGCCAGCCAGGCTGAAAATAAATGTTCTGCAATGAGGTTTATTGAAAAAATACTGTTTTCAATTATGCCCTAGAAACTGAATTTACATGTTCTACAAATACGTCACATTGCTTGCAAGAAATATACATTCATATGACAGAGACAAGTAGCCTTGCTGACTACTTTAAATACAAGAACCAAAAATACTGAACTGTTGATTGACATGAACCCTCCTCATAAGCATTTTTTTAAAAAGTTTCCAAGCTACTTTCCAAAACAGATGAAAAAAAACCCCAACACATTAAACAGCCATTTTCATTCTCTTGAATAGGCAACAGTCCAGGAAACACTGCCAATATACTTCTCTTCGCCTCTTTCCCTTTCACGGATGTGCTTTCTCTCTGTATTAATGGTGACTTGATCCTGACTTTACTAGCCATTCTCTTTTTGGTTGTTTTTTATTGCTGTTGTTTTGAAGGTTTTTGAAAAAATATTTAGCTCCTTGATCCATCACTCCAGTTTTCTCCATACAGACACTTCTAGACATAACCTCAGATGAACCTTGTCCCAAACTCCTGCTTTACACCAGAGGCATTGTACCCACTCATCCACCACCTTCTTCAGAATTACGTGTTCATGTAGGAACAGGCTGTTCCTGGCCGAGTGGATTGTAAGGAAAACCTCTTTCTGCTGTGCATTTAGCTGATATAATTCTGTATCCCTCAGTCTATGCACACAGCTTCACTTTCTGGGAGAAACAACCATTTTGTGCATCAGCCAGGAAGAAGAGGCCACGGCCACTGCAACAGCCGCTGAGTCATTCTGCTGCCTCTAGCTTTCCTTCCTCCTGCATTTTCTCCAGGTCCTCCAAGACCTCCCTCAAAAGGTCCTCACTTCAGCTGCAGGTAACAACTCAGCAATTCCCTGTTCTCTCAGTGCCTTCCAACTTCCAACCCAAGTCCAGCTGCATTTGTCTACTGAAGCATTCCCTAGGTAAGGAGTACAACCCATGCCAAAGCTGTTCAACTGCTGCCGAGCCTTCTGGTTAGAGCCTCCCACCAACACTGCTCAGCCCTGTAAACTGGGAATCAGGCAGATTTCTGTGCTAGGCAGGCAGACCAACACAGCCAAAACAGCAATCAATTAGAGAGCATGCATTCAGCATCAATTGATTACAGAGGAATAAATTTAGATGAGTTAATTTCGAAGCTGGAGAAACACTGATATGTCTCATACATTTTAAAACAGCATAGCAATAACTGAGTTTGTGGTTCAGGTAGCAGGAGCTCAAGATAAGCTTAAGCAGAAACTATGCCAGATCTAGGGGATTTTAGCTTTGGCCTGGAACAGCTGGAATACTTCAGCCTGGTGAAGACATTCACTGCTTGGGCTAGACAAGGAGTTTGCATTTAAAGCTCACTTCAGTCTTTGGCTGCACAGTCTTCCCTCTCCAGCTGTTGTACTTATCTGTTGATGGATTAGTACAAATGTCTATACTGGGCCTTCCTAATGAGTACTTTCTTGATAAAGCGGCAGCTGAAGATATCTTTTTGATGGTAATTCAATTTCACAAACAGGACTTCCCACAACTAATTCCCAGCCCCGGTGCTGATTTCATAGCTCCATATTTTCTGACAGAGAATTAGCAAAACTACATACAGACACTGAGGTAGTAATATGACTTTTTGGGATTATGGAAGGCAAACAGAAAGTGCCTCAAACAAAAAGGCTAGCCTTATACTACTTAGAAAAATATCAGAAAATTTTATAATTCCACAGTTATTTGTAACGAATCTCCTTAGGTCTATTGTCTCGCTGTAACTATCACAACATCTTTTAACAGAATTTGATCTTTTTTTTTTCTATTTTTTATAGTATGTCAAAGACTTATTGCGTGCAGGGCCTGAGTCTGTCACTTGCACTTACATAAAGGAGGAGGGACATGTACCGTGTAAACAGGTTCAGACCCACATTTATGGAATATGTGTTGGGCCTGAGCACTTCTAAGAAACTCAGCTGAAAGGGAGTAGCATGGACACCTCCAAAAAGTGCAAGAAACATTTTCATAAGCTCATTACACAATCAAGTTACACAGCTTCCCATCCTTAGAGCTATCCCTTGATTTTTAAATCCACTCACTGTTGTAGCCACTGCAGCTGCCAGTCTCTGCCGGCGTCGTGTTGTGCTGAACTGGCCCTTCGGTGCCGGCCCTTCCTGACAGTGAATGCAAGAAAAGAAGGAAGTAGAAAAAGAGAAGGGAAGGGGTGATGGGACACAGGAAGATGAAAGGTGATCAGAAAAGGGAGAGGGAGAGTCTTTAAGTGGGTTTCCATTTTGTTAACTCTTATGGCCTACACATGTTGAGGACATATCATGTGTTTTCAGCAGTGCATGCCAGAGACATAAAAAGCTGGATATTTCACTAAAATTATCTCCAGAAGAGTTGGACTGCTGTGCACTGACTAAGGCTACAAAAAAAAATCTATTAGCATTGCCATTCAGAGTCATAAGGCAATAATGGAATAAGAGAACAGAAAGGATGCTACTGCATGCCAGAAAATAAAACAAAAATCAAACTCCTCCTGGGGTCACTTGACCATCTAGAAGATGAATTCTGAAAGAGGTCACTCTGCAATAGTGGAAAGGCATAAACTGTGGTCACTGAAGATGCACGTGTCTCAACGGTAAAACTTTTCAGTGTGTATGTTATCTAGTGAGTTTTCTTAAGTAAGCATTCCTGTACATAGCTCTGGCATTTCCACATCCATCCTTGAGCCTACTGAATCATTTTCCCCACACATCACTTTTTTGAGTTCCACCTGCTTTTCCCATACATTATTGAAGGTTTGGCTTCCAAACCAAGGCAAAAACTCAGATAAAGCAGCACAAATAAAAACTAAGTATTTCAACAACTGCTTCCTTTTCTGCATGTCTGACTTGTGGCCTCATCCTGCTTAATTTTACATTTATTTTACTTGTAAGAAAAATTTTCATGGTACATTAAAGCCAAGCAAGTAACTGTCTAATGCAGAGGAGCTCCACACCTGTCATAAAGTCATTCTATTTAATCTTTAATCAAAATGCCATTATTCTGAGGCCATTTTAAGATTTTTGAAGACTAGGAAAATACACCTTTCTGCTTTTAGAAAACAATTCTCAATTCCTTTACATTTTTCTCCCCCTGTATCTTCACCTATGGCCACTACAGTATTTTTAGATCAATAAACATTTTTACTTTTTCTGCAGGCAGCCTAATCATCATACAAATAACAATGTGTAGATTGGATACTTGGACACCATGCTGAAGAACAGGATATTGTATTTCAATTATTAGCTGAACTGTCTCGCTTCTGTAACATTCCCAGTAGGGTTGCTACAGTGGAGAAGGGCCAAACACTTCACCCTCTGGCTGATATTAGTGGCAATGCCACTGACAGTTGGAAGCGTTGTGTAATGATCACAGTAAAAGGCTTGTGGCGCAATATTTTATACAATTCTCACATTAAAATGACGTGTGCATAACCTCTGAAATACTGAGAACAAACTCTGTTAAAGCAGAGAACAGATCATATGCATAATGTAAAGCTCTTTGTGCTCCAGAGAAATAAGTCTATCCTGTGTTCCATAAGAGTATGGAAGAATATTCTTATTTAAATAATAGGGACAAACCTATGTACAGAGAGAGATATGCACAAATTTATATGTATATAAGATTATTAATTCAGGTATGCATTATTAAAATGGGAATAGTGAGCTTTGCAGAACCACACACTCTCCTCAACACGATAGAAAGTGAGGTCATAATCTGAGTTAGCATAAAAATAAATACTTTCTTAAGGGAGAAAGTAATAACAAGTCTGGGTCTGGTTTCTGTTCTGAGCTGGAAGCCTCAGTAAAGCAAGATGATTTTCAGATTACTTCATAATACACAGCTCTCTATTAAACTATTCCCCCTGTCAAGTCCTGGAACTCTAGAACTTTGGGCTTTTATGGGAAACCAAAATATCACTGGTTCTTTATTGTTTTGCAGTAATGATTTTGTTTCTTCCTCTGAAGCTGTCATGAGAATGATAACTTAGCCTTTTACCCAAAAGGAAATAAATAAATAAATAAATAAAACCCCAAACCCACGACTCAGTTCTTGTACAAAAGTATAATTTGTAAAATGAATTAATACAGGTCAACTAACCTGTTGTTGCAGGCCATTTTCATAAGATTTTAAATGGGCTTTTTAAAAACAAAATGAACCTCCTTCATCAAAGTAGTCTTTCTTAAGAGAAGCAATTAATGTATTACTCTTGGGTAAAGGCCTGTAAATTCAGCTGTTAATTCTAAACAACTTAGCAATAGTAAACACCCAAACCTGCAAATGCATGGACAGGTGCTATGCTCAGTTTTACTTTGGGGAGTAACCCCACTTGAGTTACAGGGATTAGCTGTGTGAGCAAAGTCAACTGCACACAAAACTGGCATATTTAAGTGGTAAATATAAATGCCTAGGAAACAAATCAAAGCAAAAGTATGTTTTAAATACATTACACACCTAGCATTCATACTGCAAGAATGTGTTAGCAGGAATCCAACAAAAGCTATCTCATTAACAATAGAATGGGAACAAGTACAATACAAAACCTGTGTGGGAGAATTCCCTCCTTGCCTTAAACAGGATACCGAGCCAGCAGAAATCACACCCTCGTTCCCCATCACTCACAAAGCACACACCTTTACATAAAGCTCCCTAATTTTATGCTCCCCAGAAGGATGCTCTAAACATTGTACCATCAGAACATCTTTGATGTAGTTAAAAACTGCTCATACTGAAGAAAATAGGTGCAAGTACTCAAAATGGAATTAACAGTGAAACTAGCTTAAAGTTAGTTTGTTAATATTAGCAATATCCCCTAAAACTAATGAGATGTATGGAGGTATGAGGAAAGTAATACTACAACAAAAATCTTATTAGTACCAAATGTCAACCATTCAATAGCAAATTATGTGTAAGCACCATAAAAACAATGATCACAAATTGGACAAAATTATTCTCAGTAGGGGATATCCTGATAAACAGTTCAAAACCAGTGAAGTAGAAGGAATGTTTAACAGAAGAACAAAATGGGAATAAGCTTAAAGGGCATGTAGGTATCAGAGGAATCCACATTTTAGTGGCAACCTAAGCAAATCAGGAATAACACAATGAGTCAGTGAGGCCATCTTCCTACAGATCACAGCTCTAGCACTCAGGAGACAGGACAGCCCTTGGAAGAATAAACTGAATCTATCAAACTAGGCAAGATAATGGAATAGCCATCAAGCATTCTCTGTCTTCCATATAATTGAGAACAATTTTATTTTTCTGTTTCACTGCAAATTAATTTATAGATCAGTCAACAATAACTTAATACTTTGCTATAACAAGCTTTATATTTGCAGGAATTAATGCTGACCCAAGTTAGGCAGAGTTCATTATCAACCCAGAAGTGATGGACCATGTAGAGCAGTGCCATGCACACAAACTCTCCCAGGGGAACCTGCAACCCTATTTGAAATTTTCAGGTGCTGAGGCAAACCTTCCAAACCACAAACAGCAGTTTGAGAGTCAGGTGCCTGTGATGGAAGGCCAGTGTTACTTTGGCAAAGTGTAGGTAACACAGGAATAGCTCATTATTCACTATGACCAACCATAAATCATAATACATTGACTGCTTTCATCATTTTTGTGGATAGGACTTCTCTGAGGTTACTGTGACATGAAAGAAGAACATGCAATAGTTGTCTGACTCTTCATAGGCACCAAGTACTTGCATGCATTTTCCTGATATTTTAATTTCCCTATGTTACTCAGCACCAGGGGAAAACTGTGATCCTTCAATTGCATGACATGACACAAAACACAAAAATTCCTTTGTTAATAAACCTTTTTAATCCCAACAGATGCTTCATTGTTCTACCTATTGTGATTATCGAAGTAGAATAGGTAAAAAGAAAAATCAACTACAAGAGCTGCAATGAGAAACTATCACTTCTTCCTTCCTTCAGATTATTGATCTTAAATGAAAACTCCTTAATGCACCTATTGGGGACATGCTAAAAGCTTTCAAAGGCTGTACTAATTTCAAGATATTTGAATGGATTAAAAGTTGCTGACATTTATTTACTCAGTAGCAGACATCATGGTGGTGTCTGTTAGCTCCCAAAGCCAGTTGAATAGCCTTCATTATCAGTTGCTTAATTACAAAAAAAGATCAGCTTTTGGATCAAAACTCAGAATAAACAACTGCTTCCAACAAAACACAAGGCAGCAATACCTGCAGATTATGCTTATTTCTGTGCCTTCAGTTTTAGGCAAGGATGGAGTAAATTTTTCCTTCACATAATTTATGTTTTGGTTATTTTATTTGTTCCCATATTTACCTTTTCCATAACAGAAAGTAAAAGTGTGAAAGTACTTGTAATTGGTAATATTCCAAGTAAAGGTGTTGACAAAGACTACTGGTGTGTTTAGTATTTCATTCTGCTTTTAATTGATGTCATTTGTTCAACTGCCCTTCTTTGCAACTTTGATATGGAATAGCTGTATCCCGATATGGTGTCTGTACACTGAGTTTTGAATATCTTAATTGACTAATATTCAGATCCCCATCCTTTCCCTAGATGGCAATGTTTTCATATGAATGAAAATAAAATCGGTACTTTTCTCACTATCTTCTCTAGGTTTTGAACAACAAACTGAGATTTAATTTACGTCATCAGAAACATGAAAGACAGCACATTGACTTCCTACTTTCAGCTAATACATCATTTCATGCTTAGAATTTAACCTAAAAGTACAGTGAAAAGTAAAACATAGTGCATTCAGTACCTGAAGTTGAATTTTTGCATCTTTGCTGACACTTTTTGTTCTCCATCGTCTCGTGACCCGCTTGTCTTTCTTTGAAATATCTACACAGTTAGCCTACATTACACAAATAGTTAAAAGCAACAAAGTGCTATTAAGTTGACACAAGCAACAAAGACAATACAGCAAGTTAGTCAAGAATTGTAGCATTAGACAGGTACAAATTGGAAAGAAAGGAAAAGAATGCTGCTGCTGGGGCCCGAAATTGGAGCAGTGATCAGCTGTAGCTATCCATACACTTTTATAAACATGTGGTACAGTTAGCTCCTTTAGCAAAACTGCTGGTACCCTTTCATTTCATGGGTGTGTAATATTTAGGACATGATCTTGAAATCCTCATGGATTTCTGTTGTGCTACTACTCAGACGTTTGTACAGACAAGAAGATTTAGTGAAAATGGAAGAAAGTATTTACGATTTAGGATCTGCCATTGCTTTCTGATAAGAGGAAAACTCACCCTGAACTGGGAAACAGTCCAAAACTTGGGACCTTTGTACTATGCCCCCTTTTCTAGAGCATGCAACTTCATCTTTGAGGGTCTTTGGGTCTCCAATCCTTAAAAAACTTAAAATGTTATCTTACTCAACAGAACAAAACCTCCTTAAATACAACTTCAATTTATACATGTGTTCTATTGTAACAGTCCTCAGTTGTGTTTTGCAAATTACTTAATCATTTGATTTGTCCTATTTAACTCAAATACTAAATACATCTTAATTACTTGTTTACACACGAAACAGAAACAGTATTACAGAAGATTAAACATATAGGATAAGCATTTCATTCAAGATTCACTATTATTTCAGAAAAAACATTCTGAATTAACAGACTACACCTCTATATTTCCCTTAACAGAAAGAACAAATATTTCAGTGTAATGATTTATGTTCAAGCATATTTACCTGCATGTCAGTGAAATTTGGTGCTGACTGAGTTCTCTGTAGTATTTCTAAATTTTGAAGAAGTTTACTGAGTTCCACAAGGTTAGACTGACAATGAGCAAGATCTAACAGATATAAAATAAAAATACATTAGGTGGGTGCTTCAATTCAGAGTTTTTACTACCATGGTGTCCATTGTTTGCACTTAATTGCATTATAAAAGTTAAGTGTCCAAACCCCTTGTAGTAAGACATCCAAGTAAAAGTTTTATTTTCAGAGGCATTGGACACTTGTTATTTCTGGAAGAGTCAGCAACAACTCTGGATCTCAAAAAATGATCATATTTGAACAATGACATCCATTAAAATAACACTGATTATTACAATAAATTTTAAAAGCAACATCCCAAAACACAGAGAGCAAAGCTCCCACCACCAGGTAAAAGTTTCTAATTACCTGAAGAGCTACTACATGTTCATGTAAAGATGTAACTTAACCACTTTACTGACAGGACTCTTTCTTATATCAACAAGAGGTTTTGCTGAAAGAACAAGACATGAAAAGATAAAGTCTAACCTTCTGCACATCTGTCCATCTCTTCAGAGTCCTGCAACCAGGCTGCTACTTTACTCTGACCAGTAGTGCAGGTGACAGGAAGGCTGTTACTGCAAGGTATAGGAGGCTGCCAGGGGAAGTTATTTTGTTGCACCTAAAGCATAATAAAAGGCTTACATTTACTGTGGCTGTGTTGCTTTGTCAGTGTAATGACTATACTATTTCAGAATAGAAACCAAATTATGCATTGTGTTTTCAGTGAAATCTGTGATTTGTCTCCATAGTTCCCAAGGCACAGATTTTTCAGAATAGCACCTTGGAGAATCAAACCAAGAACCTCACAAGTGGACTGTGCTAGGCACCAGCTAGGAAAGCTGCTGTTTAAGAGGAAGAACATAATCAGCAGAGACGGATTTATACGTGACGACAAGGGCTAGTGCAAATTGCATGGGTGGTGAATACTTCACCAGATCTCTACAGCAGCCCATTTTAATGAAGTAAGGCTAAATTAGACAGCATTCCAGCTGATTTCAGCTGCACACCCTCACAGCTTTTTGCTGCCCATCGGTTCCCACAGTGGAATCTCCTGCCTTATTGGCATTACAAGAAAAGCCCACTGAAACTGCCCACAAGCAAGCCATGAGTTTTCACCCAAAGAACACTGCACACCTTTCCATCTGACACATTGGCAGCTGGTGAAGACTCTGTAGTAGATGCTGAGGGGAATATATGGAAGCTGGCATCCCTGGGAGATCTCACAATCTCATTCTGACGGTACAACCGGTGGTGCCGTAACTTTGAAACCCATGCATCAAACGAATCCTGTGATTTCACCTGGGGAAAAATTTACCATCAAGAAAGCATCCAAGATACTACTTTTCTGCACAATCTTTTATAATTTTATTGGTTTCTAGTGAGGATGAAAAAACAGTATGTACTTTTACTTTTTACCTTTAGGTGATATATGTGTTCTTCTGTGTCAAGATCTATTCTACGAGCCTTTTTTTTTATAGACATGACTGATAAACCAACATCAATGCTCCCATGGACCTTTCCTTTCTGTATCTAAAATAAAAAAAATCAGGGTAAAAATTTAGAAGTATCATGCACTTTTCCTAGATATTTAACAGAAAACTATCTGGTACTGAAGTGGTCTCCCATTTTATAACTTTATAATTTTAGCATAAAGCCATATTAAAAAATAAAGCTGCACTCAGACTAACCACTTAACCACTTATTATATTTATAGTCAGAGAAAAGTATCTCACAAAAAGTGCTGGTACAAAGACAACTCCAAAGTCTGGGTGTGTTAAGTGGTTCACACCAGAGCACAGGTACAGGTGAGAAGCAGAGAAAATTAGACAGTACTTGAAACCCTCCTGCTACAACTTCATAGTTATTGGTATGAGATATAACTAATTGGTATCAATTCTTTGTCCTATCCACATGCCTCAGAATAATCAGCTCTGGATGACAAAATTAGAAAAGAAAAATACATGGTCAGGTTAATCTCACAAGCAGCTTTATTCAAGAAACTACCTTTAGTAATTTAATTATATTTCCATATAAGTAAAAAAGGTAGAATTCTTGGAAGACATAACCAAAATAATACATTATTTATCTTTAAATCCATCAACGACTTTCATGTGTCTACTTTCATAAATATGCCTAGAGTGAGTATGAGCAGGCTGAACTTCATTAGAAGTTTTAAAGTCTTCAAGTCTACTTACATCAATTGGTGACTTTGAATATTTCAACATTCCATTATCCAGGACAAAAAACCTCTGAAATTATAAGAAAAAATCCAACAACATTCTTTCTTAATGAGCAGATGCAATTTAAACTATGTACAACAATTCATCTGGAAAAGGAATACCCAGTAAAAATTAAGGAATGTTTGGGGTTTGGAAGGAGAAGATAAATACAATATTAAATCATTTTCTTGCTTGTTTTTTGACAACTAGTATCTTCTAGACAAAAAAAAAACCTAGATTCTCTTTTTTCAACATTATGTTCTAGGTTTATCTCAACAAATTTTGATAATGAAGTGTATTTTGAAGGGTATTTTTTTTCAGTTTTTTCAGGCAATGTAAGAAACTCTGTAAGAAAGAGACTGTAGGACAAGAGAATTATATCTGTTTCTTAATTTTGTTCCTGTTCCCACAAAAGCAAATTTGCTTTTGACACATTTCAAATTTGCAACCTACCTTCCCTATCCAGAAACTGAGAAGTTTTTCCTGGTGCAATATCTACATCTCAAAAGGAAGACCATATGCAAGACCCTGGTCTACCATCTAAAACTTTGTGCCTTATGGCAGACCCCTACTCAGTGAAGTACAGATGAGATTGCAACTCATGCTGAAGAGACCTTTTCTAGTGTTCATCTAGGTAATACAGGTATTACTGCCAGAGCAAATATTACAGCATTCCCAGGAACATCCCCAGGTCATGGGAGGGCTGATGTTCCAGGTGTTAGTGATACAGGGTGAGCCACTGCACCCTCACTGACATGGTTACCAGGACTGGCCTAACCTGGAGATGCCTCTGCCTGTGCTACTGCTGCACCTTTATTGTTCTGAGCAGTTCCAACTTAGAGCAGAGAGCAGAATCCCCTATTCACACTGTATTTCTCCCTCAATTAAAGCTGCCCTAGCTTGTCTGTACCAGATCACTCAAGCTGCTTTGCAGTCAAGTTCATGCAGGCTTTGGCACACAGCACAAAGCTAAAGCCTAGCAGGAAACT
Source organism: Leptocoma aspasia (assembly GCA_013399835.1). Taxonomy (NCBI): domain Eukaryota; kingdom Metazoa; phylum Chordata; class Aves; order Passeriformes; family Nectariniidae; genus Leptocoma; species Leptocoma aspasia. The sequence goes on from VXAX01002640.1 coordinate 92,466, forward strand.
GGACTTGAAATGACATTTGCTAACTCATGTTTATCATCTCTAAATTACAAAAAAACATACAAAGTAATAGCAAATAACTCCTATTTTTAGAGTGTAACCTAAAGCACTACCTTATGTTAAAAGCCCAGAACACAGCAAAATACTCTACTTGATTCTCAAAGCTGTCATGGCATGGGAAGGAAGGACAATGGTTTCCTTAGGTAAATCTGCTAAATTAACTCTACAAGCAGGGTCAGTAGTTAGACAGCAGAAAATCCCCCTCAAAGATGGTTCTAGAAATTATATCAGTCACACAGCAGATGGTACCAATATCTCACACAGGGCAGGAAAACAGTGCTTTTCTCTAGCCCAGCTGAAACCAGCACATTTGGAGATGTAACTTCTTGAATAAGATGTCAAAACAACAGGAACATTTTGGTTGTTGTTTTTTTTTACATAGGTATGGTCACTAATGAACTTCACAAGAACATGATATTCATGTCATATTGCTCTGTCTCCCTAAGCTGCATACACAAAAGAATATTACCTTTCATCATAATTTCATTCCAAAGCACACTGTACTTCAGAGAATGATAAGTTCACCAAGTTGCACACATTATACCTGGTATGCTACTAAAGCACATTCAGGACTATCAGAATATGACATGCAATGTTCAATAGATGGCTTTGCTAGCAGAAGACTAACACAGCACATGCTGTAATTACTGTCTCTGAAGTTCCTCACTGACTCTCAGCACAAAGTATTGTTACAGAAACTCCAAGATATGCAGGCCAGCATTGCAAAAAAATAAACTTACTAACAAACCCGAAGTTTCAAAACCTAAGTGCAGCATAGTTCCCAAGGTGAAATGTAAGGGAGAGTGAGGGGGATGCTAAAATGTGAAGTTTTTAATAACATTAAAAATTATCTACACAGGTAACTGCTCTAAATTAATCTAGATCATCAGTAGTGATTGCCTTTACAGAACTGTAAAAGTTGGACTCCTCTTGCTCTCCTATAAATTATTTCCTTACCAAAACAGACATTTGGCCAAATAGCAACACGTTAATATAATGTATTTTAAAAGTGTGGGAGCAGTTGTTTATTCCATAAATTCTTATATACCTCATTAATTGATTTTTTTTGGAGAGTCAGATCAATTTGTTGGGGGTGGGGGATTGGTGTGCTTTTTCATGTTTCAGCTCTGTGAGTTTGAAATCCATTAATCCATCTAGACTAAATTCAGGTAGTGCCTAAGTATCTGGCTGCTGAAACTACAAACTCTAGTTAAGTAAAACAAAACCAAACATCTAACATAGATAAGCATGCAGAAGAAAAAGCGTGGTAGGCATATCTATAACTTAGTACAACATCTAGAAAGATAAGAGAAATTAGGAAAAAAGATGCAATTTATACCAGTATGGACTGTATTTGGATTCAGATCTAAGTCCCACAGTGTTTAGCAAGAAAAAAACCCAGAGTTAGTGCTTTCCCAGAAAAAACACCATATATAGCAAATGATTTCACTACCTTTTGTAGTAAAATGCATTCTGTCACAGAAAATTATTCTACTATAAGGAACCCTCAGGTACAAAAATATCAGTGAGCATCTATACCACACATCATATTGCTAAGAAAGGGGGGTGGAAAATGCAATTATTGTGCTATGAAATGGAGTTTATGAACACCAGGTGTAAGGCTAACAAAAGGCAGAATCATGCATGGAGATATGTGTCCAAAACAACTAAACAGAATCAGGAGATTTCGGGTTGAGTTTTGGGGTGTTTGGTGGTTTTTCTAAATAGAGATATCTTACAGCAGAAATGCATAGTCCCACTGCATGCCCACAATGAAGATTCCAGTCAAGAAGACAAACAAAATTCGAGGACATAACTGAACAAATCTGCTGTCAGCAGACCTGAAGGGGAACGCTTTCCTGTACAAACACCTTGGATACATGGAGAAGTCCCTCAGCTCTCCTCTGCTGTGTAACTTCAGTGTAAATTCAACACAACCTTAGAGTACACAGCTACACTTTGTTATAATATATTGGAAAGAACAGAAGGGGTACTGATTAAACCTCTTAAAACACATGGCATCTGCAGCATTATTCACAAATTCCCTCCAGATTTTGAATACAACCTTAGGCAGCAGGAACTGTGATTTGAGAGCCATGAACTGTGTCTGCAAACTAATTCCATACAGAGGTGGAAGAAAAAGTCATACGCCAAAATTGTGGGTATTTATTTGACATCCTAATTTTGTCTAGACCAAAAAAATCCCAACTCATAAAATAAGGTAATGACATTCTGACTGGTTTATGAGACATTTACCTTGTGCCAACCTTTTAATGGCCATTTTCTCTTCTTCAGCATGAAGCCTTCATGTTTGTCTGGCTTCTGGACATTGGTCTGGCCTATTTTCAGACCCTCTATGATTTCCCAGCTGTCAGGTTCCTGATGAAAAAGCATGAAGATACATTGATTAATTAATTTTGCACACACATGGCAAAAAATTGCACTTAAGAGTGGCACAAATTCTTCAATGCAAGACAAAGAGGAGGAGCCACGCTTTTAAACCAACCTATTTAGGTACCAAACTACATGGTCACTATATTACGTCTAGCTGTATCTCATTTAAAACTGCTAAACACAAACATTTTCAGATGTCTAACCCTTACCAGGTAAGGTGCATAGTAAGAGTGTCCTTTGTGATATTTCTTAATCATAAAGAAATTCAACTTTTCTGATCTTTAAAGTACAAGCTACATTGGTTCTGGATGCCCCAGTTTTTCCTTCAAATCAGAAAAACTTGCAGAAGATGTTGCTTTATTGTTGATTTTGAGTGTAGCTAGTGATAATCTTCAAAGGCATTTTATGACAGAGTTTCACTTGCTAATTGAGCCTTCAGAAATCTGCAAAAGGATTTTTTTTTCCTGCATTCATTTTCACTGTATTATGAGAAATTTATAGGAAAGCTAACTAATTTTTTCTCTAGAGAAAAACACAGGAACCGTATCATTTGAGATACAACCAGTTGTATGCCTTTCATGGAGCCAATTAAAGCATATTTCTTGTACATACCACTTCTTTTGCATGGTGACTGGTGCAGCTCAAACCAGATTTACAGTGTAACACAGTGAACAGGTAAAGAACAATATTTTTAAAGAGAAAAAGATGGAGTCATATTTTGTCTTAAGAGTGTATTTCTATCCTCTTGCTAATACTGTAATTAAAAAAATTCTGCACCAGTTTAAAAATCTCTTACTGCCAGATTCCTCAGACTATGTTTTACTAATTATACTTACAAAGCTGTAAACTTGCATTTTCTCAGCTGATCTGTCATAACTCCTAGCAGTGTTATGAAAAGCTAACGAGAGAGGAAGGAGGTCATATAGCAACAAACATTTAAAGGGAAAAAAACTGCCTCCACATTTCCAACAAAACTGTTCAGAGCCGAGCGCTGTCAGTCTTTCACAACAGCCCCAAGTAAATTATACAGCCCTGATAATGTCAACATTACTATTATGAAAATATAGTTGCAAAAGTAACAGCAAATTTCAAAACCACAGTTTTCAATAAGGTCTTGGTATTTTGAGAAGGGTGAAAAGCTCTATCCGAAATAATAAATACTGCAGTAAATTTTAATAGAAATCTTTATTCACCTTAGTTTTCCCTGAATAACCATAAACTAATTATCCCATTGTCTGTAAATTCCTTACTCAAAATGCACCTTTGTTTTACTTCCCTATGTTTTGCTTCAATGTTCTATTTCCATTCTATAGAGGGAAGCACATATGTACTATTTTTTCCCTACAAGGAAGGACTTGGCACTTGAGGGGGACAAATTAAACTCGAAGTCCCCTGGGGCAAGCAGAGAGTCTCTGCATCTCTGCCAACGGATTCTTCACCATATTGATTTCTCCTTTAGATGATCAGCTGCAGGCATAAGTCTCTTATCTACCAGATAACATCAGTATTGATTAATTCTCAACTAGAAGCCACACAATTTCATATAGCTATTCGTTTAAACAAAAGGCCAGATACAGAGGGATAAAATGAGCAATTATTCAGTGCAGTGTGGACACTTGTCTCCTGCTGCATCAGTGCTACAAGCTGTTATGGAAACCCTCCTAACAATCCTAACTGTGCCTCATCCCACAGTTTTGGTGTGTTGAGATATGCCCAACACAAGGGCCATCATGAAGGACAGACAAAAATGGGGCAAAAACAGAGTGAAAGTGATACACTTAAAGAATCCTCATCCAAGGCCAGTTCTCAAGCACAACAGCAGTATTTTAGGACTTCAGTGATTCCATAGGTATTCTATGAGAAACAGCCCTGTGCAAAGCAGCACAACTGGGAGAACACAATCACAGCTTTCAGTTTCTGGCTCTGCACATGCTCCTTGTTTGGGGATTAAGGGAGCCACTACCAACTGCTTTCTCAACTTTTGACTGCAAAATATTTATTTTCCAAATAAAAAATAAACCATTTCATTTTCCCTGGATGAACAGAATATTTCCTTTCTAAATTGTTTTAGTAGGTCTGTTTCAGAACTTAAAGATATTTAATTTCAGATTTTTCTTTCCCACCAAATATTCCATCACAGCACTGTCACCTTTTCAGAAACAATCATACTTTTGCATATGAACTATCTTAAAATGAAGCTTTCTTTATGTGGAATTAGACTTGTTTGGAGTCACTTATTCCAAAACTGAGCAATTTACCCAGAAAGAAGTTGACTTCCAAACACCACACAAGGTTTCACCTTTTACGAGGGTGATGCCACCCCTGCAGTTCCATCCTTTTCTCTGCCTCAGGAAGTCTCAGTAAGAGCTTTTAAATTTCAAACTACACAAAAGGGATGGTATTAGGACATATTTTTTAAACTAATATTTATTGGCAGCAATTTTAGATTTGGATATGATTTGCTCTACCTTAAGAAGAGGATTGAATTGGAAAATTTCTCAAAGTCGTAGAATCCTAGTAGTTAGGGGGGGTCCCACACTGATCATCAAAGTCCCTTCTAGCCCCATTTCCTGAGAAAGTAAAATTTGTTCCTGGGGCCATTCATGGGGAAAAAAAACCCAAACCAATCCTTAATTTTGTTAATATAACATCTACTAAAGGTTATTGGCTCTTCTCACACCTCAGTTACAGAACATTAAGCTCCAGTGCAGACTCACAATAGACCCAATGACAGAACCATACAAAACACTGTCCCTGAAGTGTTAGTCAAGCTAGTTTGTAACTCTAGAGAGAGACTCACTGCCCAGACTCCATCCCAGGCTTTTGCTTACCTTGGACAGAGAGAGATGATCACTTTCAAGGAACTGCTTGCTTAAAGAAGGGTCTGTGCTTCCTGAGGAAGCCTTTCGCTCCAAGATATGAACACTCTAAAAAATAAAGACAACATCATGGCTCAAAACATACAAAATACCACCCATCCATGACTTAAATGCACAAATGGTTTGCCTTCAGAGGCAATATACTTTTCTTCTTTATTACTGGGTTTTTAATTAATTACTCTGTTTAACCTAGAAATGATGGTGAACTAAAAAAAGACAAGTAATGCAGTTCTTACCTCCACAGAGATTCAAAGTGCCCCTAACCAGACCTATCATATTTTCTGTTAATATACAAGACACTGAGTGCACATACTCTGCAGTCAGCACTGCCCTACATTCACTTCACATAAGATATTACTGCCTCTAAAATATTCATTATCACACCTTAGCATTTTGTTAGTGGCTTCTCAGCTGAGAAAAAGTAACACACTACACAAATGCTTTTAAATAGATTACAGGTATTAACAAGATCAGTTACTGTGTCTCAGCTGATGGGCTTGCTGGTGAACACTCATGGAACACCATGATCTTAAACCATTGGAGCTGTTTTTACATATGACAATACTATAAAATTTTGTATCTTCAAAGCATCATAATAAAAATTAAATAAAAAATGTCACAACTAGTCCTGAAAACACTGCTATTCTTAAAACACATCTAAACATGTCTTTCCATTTTCCAGAAATGTTTCACTCCTACTTCATAAAAGAAAAAGCATTTTTAATAAAAGAGAAAATTACCACAATCCTCATGCATGGATCTGCATTTCATTCTCTGGTGAAATTTTGCTACATCTCACCCTACTATTTGGTAAGAATTCTACCACAACATGTCATTAGTATCTCTTTGGCATAAAATAAAATTACTTCATTTCCAGGACATACAGCACAATGACAAACTTCAATTGCAATTACCCTCTGAGAAGCATATGCTTTACTCAACTGAAAATGCCAATTAAGTTTTGTTCACAATTAAGCTTCTTTACATTGACTGAAGAAGAGATTACCCAGGTACCAGCAGCAGCAGAAACAATCAGGAAATATAAAAAGCACATACAAATGGCACTGTAAATATTATTGTTTATATAAATTATTAAGTACATAAAGGACCATAACCAAACTAAATGAAAATAAACACAGCTATTCATTTAAATGCATATATATAACACAGACTCAATCTTGCTGTAGAGCAACACACAGACCTTCATTGTTCTCTTTCAAATTGCAACTGTGAATGAGAATAGGAAAATATGGGGAGTGTCTCTGTTTTCAGTGGAGATTAATAAGCATCCCTGCCACCATGCAACAATAATCCCCATTTATTTTTACTTACTTTTAATTAGATTTTACAGTGAAGAATGTAGAAAAGCAGCAGTATTATGTTACTCCAGGGCCAACCAGCAAAAAGCTTTGTCATTTATGCTTTAAAAACTTCTGCTTTATGAAAGGAAGTTCAACCTCCTTATTTAGTCCAGTGTATTTTACTAGTTAGATGACAAAAAAACTGTGCATATGTTTAACACAAGTGTCTATGTTACGTATCAAATAATTTAATAAACTAGTTTGAGCTGAGAACCACAAAGTTCCTAATGATAATGATAAGCTTTCTCACAGAAAAAAGGAAATGCTACCTATGTACACTGTATGACATTTTAACAATATACAAAAGAACCTAAATGTGTTCCTCCAAGGAAGATTAAAATGTCTCTTGATTAGCATAATCAGGACGATTCCCAACTTTCTTGCCAGTTTTGTCTGGCAGGCAGGAATCCATCCATACTGAGATGGAGCAATGCCCAACACAGATGTTCTGAAGGTCTCATATGTAGCAGCTGGTGCAGTTTGTTGTTACATAACTGCAATTTCATTCTGTACAATATTTAGAGAGGAGTAGCCCAACAGCCCTTAGCTTGCCAGATTTCCAGTGACATTTTCAATTACATGATTTTAAGTCAGGAAGGTTTTGTGCCTTTTTTTTTTTAATTAGCCTTCAGTCATTACAGTTCCACTTCAGTTGAGAAATACATTATTAGCCAGCAGCACTTTAATGAATGCTGACTTATTCAACTATTTGTTTGAAAATTAGAAAATGAACACCTTTTAAGTAAAACTGCCTTCTTTACATTCCTTACTTCCAGGAGACTTGCTGTCTATATATGCTTTTCAATTCTCTTTACTCATGACCACAATAACACTGATACAAGATCATTTCTTTAGATTTGTGACATGTCTCTAGCATAATATTAAGAGTCCTTACTTGGTGCCAAGCGTTTTCCATTAATGCATGTTATTTTTCTGCAAAATTACAGAAAAAAATTTCTGCAAAATCACACAATTGCTTGACATTTTGAAAAGTAGCTAATTTTACAGTGCAGAAGTTTAGTTATTTAGAATCAAAGAAAATAAAATATTTAAATCTTGATGTTATTGTCAAGGGGTTTTTTGCATTTTAACATGAAAAACAGAGTTGGGAAAGAAGCAGAAAAAAAAAAGCTGATAAGAAGGAATAAAGAGGCAGCTCAACACTGTTTCTTGGGTTTATTTATAATCAAACCAAAAAAATGAATAATAATCCATTAAACTAGGCACACCAATCAACGTGGTACTCTTATTCCTCTCATCCCAAAAACACAGACAGGTAAAATCAATGTTGGCATTGCTGCATTCTAGATTCCCCTCATATTTCAGGATCACCACACTATAGCTGGTTTCTCTTGGAGGAAAACACCAGCACCAGCAAAATCTGTTTGTGCTCTTGAAAACTAATTCAACATAATTACAAGTTTAACTCAAATTACTATGTAATTCCACTGCAAAATCTTCATCCTAACTATAATTCTTCATCTTTATGATTATCCACACATACATTACATATGTGACACACATTTGCCTCAAAATAACCCTAGCAAGCCAACACACGGGGAACACAAATGCTTGTTCAACCCTGCATTTTTTTCCCCAAAGACATGAGGGAGAAGGAAATTGATGGAGAAAATAAAATAGCACTATGATGTTGCATCATATTCTCATCTTCTCTGGAAGGCAAGAATGGAAAACATATTTCACAATATCCTTCCATGTATCTTGCCAACGTCTTTTCTCACTTTGGACTTTAATGACTCATACAGCTCATTATCCTGGTTTTGGCTGGAACAGAGTTCATTTTCTCCCAAGTAGCTGCTATAGTGCTGCATTTTGGATTTTGTATGAGAACAACATTGAAGGCACAGTGATGTTTTGGCTGCTGCTGAGTAGTTCTTACCCTAAATCAAGGACTTTTCAGTTTCCCATACTCTGCCACTGAGGAGGTGCATGAGGAGCTGGCAGGGGCATGGCCAGGACAGGTGGCCTGGACTGGTCCAAGGGATATTCCATATCACAGAACACCAAGGACAGTGATAAACAGGGGGAGTTGGATGTGAGAGGCTGATCACTGCTGGGGGATGGGCTGGGCCTCAGCCTGCAGGTGGTGAGCCACTGTACTGGGCATCACATGCCTTTCTTGGGGTTAATTTATTTATCTTTTTCTTGTTCTTTCTTTCCCTTACAATCATTATTATATTTTATTTCAATTATTAAACTGTTCTTATTTCAACTCTCAGATTTTCCCTTTTCTTTCCTCTAATTCTCCTCCCCATTCCACTGACAGGGTTGGTCTCCATCAGACCAGAGGCTGAAGACCCTAACTTTTCTTTACTGAACCTGACTTCCCATTAAAACAAAAGACATTCAACTGTTTTCACAGGAAAGGCAAGGAAAGAAACCGATTTTGAGTAAGTAGAGACAGAAAATCCAGGGAATGACAAGTCTGACACTCATGCCTATCCCTTCTGCTTTGCTGCCATTCTACTTAACAGAATGAATTACATTTAATGCAAAGATGTCTCTATAATTTATTAATTTCCAAGAAAAATACAAATTGGTGAGGATTTCATCACTTACATTGGACGCAGACTCTCTGTAGTTCAGAAATGTGCACAACATGTGGTTAACAGTTAATTTATGAAAAAGATCTAGTGGATCATTTTGCTAGTTCACAGCATTCTAGCAGTCTCCAACACCCATAACTGAGGGGCCTAGGCATACACTGTCCTACAGCAGCAATTCAAAACAGAGCTTTTCTGTCTGCGTTTTTTGTCTTGTTTTTTTCAATCCTATGTACTAACTAGTGAATCTTTTCTTATTTGCTAGTCACTGGAATTCTTTTCACAACCTAACAAAAGTGTATTCTTGAATTCCATTTAGTATGAAGTGCAATATTTAATCACTTTCTCTCAATTAAAACCACACTATTTTCTGGTTATCTGAAACACAGCAGAAGTAGTAAGGTAAACACAGATTTGACTGCATACATGCCAATTTTTACTACCTTCTAAACAAGCTGTGATACATGCAGAGTTAATCTGCAATATTATTTGCAAAGGGAATAACGTTGAAACTTGCTTTTTTCTTAGGCTGCTTCTCAGCCAGCTCTGACCTTCCTCCTCTTAATGTTTGAAGAAAGACAGATTCTTGAATATAATTGTGAGAGAAGAATGAGTGCAAAGCAAAACAATCATATCTCATCAATGTATATCTCCTTTCTATGTTCTAGCAAAGTATTTTAATTTTTATAAAGCAGTCAAGGTCCTATTCTTATCCTCAGTCTCCTCTATTGGCACTGCTCCATAGCTGTTTTCAGCAATCTCAGCATCAACTAACTGACAAAGGAACTTAGCAATACTTTGTGAATAGCACACACAGTTAATATTTCTTTTCTTCTTGTAAAACACGTTCATCTTGTACAGAAATGTACTTAAGAGCAACATTTTCTCTTTGTAACCTTTTTACTGGAAGACAAGTATATATGAGATGCAGTTCTGTAGCATATGAATAATATCCAGGTATGTGTGCCTAGTTCTTTCCTGGGATATGCAAAGTAAACCCTTCTTGTGTAACAGAAATGTCAAGGATTTGTTAGCCCAGGAGCTCTCTGTCAGCCCTTTCCAGAACTCCAGCTTTGGATTGTACCTCATGTCAATGCTTTTGGGATCCGGCAGCAAGGAAGCCTTTACTTTTCAAGGTACTTTTTGACAAATTCTGAAAACACATAAGCTCTTGGTCTCATGAAGAGCTTCTTGGAGGGAATCATTAGCACAACTGGATAAAGCAGAAAAGAGCTATCTCTCATTGCAACAGCCACCTTTCTTTTGGCAGAACGATGGTTTGGAACAATGGCCAAGTCACAGCCTGAGTGCTAATGACAATCTTCTCCCTTTGCACTTACCTTAAGATAGCACAAACAGATAAATTTACAGTGTCTGACAGAGATAATTCAAATTTTAGCTAATGATACAAAGCTTTTTTATGATTATTGATCACAATTAAAAGGCTTGATATTTTGTTAAATAGTCTCAGGCTACCAGTTCATTTTAAGGATGCTCATAGGGTTTAAAAGAGGGGTTTTTGTCAAAAATAGGGTTTAAAAGAAAAAAGGGAGGAAAATAAAATTACATACACAAAAGAAAATCATTCCTTGATGTGTTAGGTTTTTTATTAATGAAAACATTATAGACATCAAAGAGAGTCAATGTTAACACAAATGATAAATGAAGAAGCTGGACCTCGCTTTAAAAAGTGCATAGGTTCAGAAGAAGAAAGACCTTTCTTCCTGTGACTCTCTTTCACTTCTTTCTGTAAGCTACCTACTTAGCCTTTCTCAATAGCCTTTAAACCTCAATTTACACAGCATAAAAATATAGGAGATAAGAAAAAGAGAGGCTGAAAAAATTTTAATCCGATTTTTTTTACATAAAATATTATTCTATTGGGAAAGAAGTTTTTATGTAATCATTTTCAATTTCAGTGTAAAGTATTTAATAAAAACAGGAACAGAGAATGTCAAAACAGCAAATAGCATTATTAGGGCACACAGTTATCTGTCTAACACATTTGTATATTTTGCATGTGGATAATCCCAATCACACATGACTGTCTGGAAAACAGAAGCCTCCGTATCATATCTGCCATCACCCTCCCTCTTCACCCTTGTGCTTTTCCTCTCCACTGAGGAAATGAAAATACAATCATGCTTCTCTTTCTTCTCCTCTACTTGTTTCCCAGAAATCCCAAATGACGCTTCAGAAGAGTTGCACTTTTTCCTTCCAAATTCTTGTCTGTGTCTGTGTGTGTTGCACATCCAATTTTTGCATTGAAAGTGAGACATACTTATTTAGGACATGTATGAACGAGGGAAAAAAATGAGACAAGAGGAATGCAAAAGTAACCATGTTCTGAAAAGGCCACCTTAAATTATCTGTCATAATTTGCATGGGTAACTAAGGTTTTATGAGAGCGATTTCCCTGGTTTTGTAATAGAAGATAGCTGCAGGAACCATTTCTAATCAAATTGACATGTTTTTAAAAAATAAATCTTTCTTCATAGCCCAAATCTGAACTTCAGCATTCTCCATGCAACCTGTAAAGCACTCCTAGAGGTAGGATAACTGAGATAGCAATGTTTGGGAAGCTCAGAGAACGTGTGCACACAGCCCCCTGGGACAGCCTGGTATGAATGCTATCACTGCCTCTCCTTGGCTGCTCCAGACCATTTTATTTCTTCAAAGCTTTAAGACCAAGTCTTTCTTATAAGGAGGTAGTATCTCCATCTAATAATCTCCAGGTCTGTGCTCTGGATCTTGTCTCTAAACCACTACAGTATTACCAAAGGCAGGAGCAGTCATGATCCAAGTATCTCCAAACACAGACTGCAGAGGCCCATCCCATGCACATGGACAGATGTACTTCTTCTGTTTGCTGTCTATCTCTCAGGTAAATTCTAGGCAGAAAGACAGGCACAACATGAATGACATCTGCTCTGTGCCTGCAGGCTAGCTTCACACACACACAGCCAGCCTGATGCACCCAGGTGTACTGGGATCCTGGGCATGTGCTGCTGCCAGTGTATGCCAGCAGCCTTCCCACAAGGATTCCCAGCACTGCAGAATGTCTCAAACTCTCAATGCACCCATCAGCATCAGTACTCGGAGGTCTGCCTCACCCCTGGGATCAATCTGCACCTATTCCCTCCCAGTCTCACTTGCAGGGGTTCCTATCCCACCCACAGACAAACCTGTAGTCCAGAGAGCTTCACTTTGTAAGCTTAGCCAGCTTCTGATTGTGTCTAGTGTAGACTTTCACTCACCAATCTTACCATTGAAATGATAAAAATCTTACCAGCCTGAGATTTATGATTTCGTTTTTAAAAAGTGCTATGGCATTGAACCTAATGTAACATTCACATGAGTATTCTACAGCTTGAAAAGTTGCATTGCTTCAGACATTTTGTCAGACACTGAAGTAAGACCCACTACCTTCCAAACCTAAGGAAAATTTTCACACTCCACCAAGGGCACAAGAAAAAAGAATGTTGTAGAGTAGCAGTAACTAATCAATTTAAAGAATAATTGCATGTTTTTGTTAACAATTTTGCCATTTCATTCTTTGGCTCCCTCAAAACATTTGCTTGCTCCAGTGAGTTGTTGCTTTTAAAGTACTCAACACTTCCTGCTCTAATCCTGCTTCAATAGTTTTATGCAAAGAGAGTTAATTAGGAAAGCGAGCAAAAGAGAATTACATCACTGTAACAACAGTACTTGGCATTTAGTAGCCTCTTTAGTTTGAAACTCTCTGAGAGATTAATAATTATTATTAAAATAATTTTCACAAACCACTACTGCAAAGTAAAAAGGCTTCTAAAAGTCTATGCTTTGCTACAGAGCAAAGCTAGGAGTATGGCTGCATGTTCTCAGGTCTGTACTATGGTTACCAGACAACTGTCCATCCTTGCCTTTCTTTCTTTTGAAGTCACAGAGAGACAGGAACAACTGAAATTTACAGGTAACCAACAAGAACATTTTTCCCAGATATCACATCAGGCTGACAGCTGTAAGCAAGCATGTAGGCTGCTCCCCACTTTCAGAATAAAAAGGTACATAAGTGTGCTCAGATGTCTCTTCCACAAGGAACACATTAGATTATATCACATGGCAATCTTGTATGAGCAGCACTAAGCATCAACAAAATGGTGATACCCAGCCTAGGAAATACCACTTTCAGGAGGCTACTTCGACAATTAAAATACAGTGGTTGTAAAAACTACACAGGCATTTTCCAGTGCAGACCTTTAGGAAAGACCAGAGCCTTGGAATCACACTCTGCTTTTAAATGTCATGGCCAGGTAAACATCTTCAGCCCAAACTCAGTCCTTTGTGAGTCCTTGTATACACCCCTTCCATGAGTCAATACTGCTTGTACAGAAGGGAAAAAAAAACCCAACCCAAAACAAACAACGAGCCATATTAAAACCTGAAAAGAACATCTCTGCTCTGGAAAATCTTTTTTCCTCTCCCTTCAAAGCCCCCACCTTTCACTCTTTACATATGGCTAAAAGACAGCAGTTGTTTGAAATATGAAAGCTCTCCTGGTAGAAAGGTGACAACACAAGGCTAAATGCAATAAGACTAAAGCTTTTCTTCTTTTGAGATGGCTGTGTAGGAAAAGAATCAAGGATTTGTTGAAAAAAACAAACTGATAAAGAAAAATACAAAAAGAGCGAGAGAATGCTGATCAACTCTCCCCCATAAAAGACCAGAAAGAAAATTAAGATATTAGAAGATAACCCCTCACACTTAAAATAGAAAACATTGCTACATCCATTTTTACATCATGTATTAGCTACCCTTTAGGTTGTAGTCAGAAAAGTCAAAATCTCCTCTTTGTTCACAGTTTCAATATTATTGCTCTCCTTCTGTATCACTCCCTCAGTTTAGTAGCCTGAGGTCAGGCTCTGATTTGCCAAACTGCACATTATTAACCCTATGATGTATTTACTTCTTTCTTCTCAGCACAATATTACTACCCACACATTGCAGAGAATATGTAATGTATTACAGTCTGCCTTATGAGTTGCATACTTAGTCAATAAATAAAATATGGAATATTCATAAAGAACTTACACCCATAAAACTGAATATACAGAATATGATTTTATCATATCCAGCTGTACTCCCAAGAGTTGTTAGTTGCCCTCCATTTTGCTGTGCTGCAGTATACAGCTAGCCCTTTCAGAGTTTCCTAAGGCATGAATCACAAGAATCTACCTTGTCAGTATGGCCCACAAAAAAGGCTATCAGAATTGCACTTTTTACGCTACCTTTTGTATGAAGACTCTTGCTGACAGTGGAAGTGACAGGTTTCATGCTCTGCAAGTTTCACAGTAGGAAAAACTGTTGCTTCTCCCTTCTGACGTATTCCTTATCAAGGATATCACAACTGCCTTGCCACCTTGTCCAACTCAGGGGTTAAACAAAATGGGTTGTTTCTGAGCCTTCTACTGTCTCATCATCCAAATTAAACACAGTTTTAATGAAAACCAATGAGAAAAATCTGAAATCAGTTTTTTAGTTATTACTGGCTTCATTATTTCGTTTATCTATTACTAAGTCATGGAGCCTGCAAACTGGCAATGTCAAAGCTTTTGCTGACTGCTAATTCTCTTAAGTGATATACATTGTATAAATAAAAAAGCTACATTAAAATGCCAGCATTATATACAGCACGACATTTTCCATTCTCCCTGAAATGATTTATCACAGTCATGTTCACACTCATTCAGCATCCTGCACCATAATTTATTGGGAAGCTGTTCCATAATTGCTGGTATGACTTTGACAAGAATTATAGGATGAGAAGGTTTCAATCATTAAGCATCTAGAAATATCTAGTGTTATCCTCACATATGACAATAAAAGCTACATTGGCACTTCATCCGGTCACATCACTTTCCATATTTTCATTTATACTACCAATTTAGGAAAGGTGCTTTTCCACTAGCTGCTCTGAAGAGTCCAAGGAGGCAGCAAGACAGAATTTTAAAGCCTTTTCAAAGTAAAATCCAGTAGCCCCTGAACCAAAATCCCCTACCCCCTAGCTATCATTGTGTTTGGGCAAAAGCCTATGAAAACCAAAACACATAAAAATAATACCACAAGCAAGGAAAGAAATTAAAAATATAGTTGTTACAGTGGATGGTGGGATGAAATGGATGTTTTACTGTGTCTGCATGCAGAGAGGAAGTGTGCATGCTCCTTTCCCTGGGTACAGCACCACTGCAGTTCATGCTGCGCTGCACGCTGCAGCTCCGTCCCTTTCTGCAGAAATTGCTCACCCATTCATTCTCCTGCTTTAACACTGAAAGAACTGAGGCAAAAAACCAAACACCTCGGAGTAGCCCTTCCAGTCCACATTTACATGCCTAAGTACTCATTAAGCACCATCACACTTTATGGGATCCTCTGGATGCATCACACCATCAACCTTTATAGCATTATTTTAAAAGCATGCTTCACGTTTCTGTGATCAAATTTGGACTTAAAGTTAAGCATCCATTTCATTATGATGACAGGTATACCTTGCTCTGTACCGTTGCTACGGTAACAGATATGGTAGCCATTAGATTTATGGTAAAATGTATTCCCAAGAGGTTTTGGTTTGGTTTTTTTTTTTTTTTATTCCTAGTTGCATGGTTGTGTCAAACTACCTAATTACAAAGAAAATTTAGAGTATATGCTCTTAGCTGAGACCAGCAACTCCTGCGAGTCTTGCATTTACCTTCTTTGGGCTTAAATGTGGGGGATAAAATATACCAATGCTTTAAACAAATGATATCAAAATTCTTGCTCCAGATGGAACTAATGAAAAATTAAAAGGTTATAGCCTAACCAAGACTTAATTAACTAAATACAGCTATCCAAAGTCCTGTACACTCTGAAAGGGAAAATATTTATCACCTGTGAGAAAATACTTTTTGGATTTACTTAAGCAATGGAACTTACTAAAAAGTTCCACACACATTTCCTGCCAGTTATTGAGTATACATCACAATTCTTCTCCTGATTTAACATTTTAAAAGTACCTTGTGGTGAGACTATTTACATTCAAACCTGTAAATTTTATCGTTTTCATTACAAATTCTTGGGTTTCAAGATTTTCTTAAGAGGTAAAGGAAGAAACTTCCTGAACAGCAGATGAGAAAATAGTATCAGAGCTGCCATACAAGTAGCTGAAGAAATTCCTAAGCCAATGACTTTTATTTGAATTTTTTTTAATTATTTGCCTCTTTTTCATGAATCACAGTTTTAAAATATGTTTCTGTTCTAACCATTTTTTCTGTCTCAACCTTTGCATTTGTAAAATATATGTGCAAGAACTTATCTGAAATCTAGTAGATAGCTCTGATATTTTCTGAAGTGCTCCCACTGATATTGTGGCCACACTGTACACTCAGCTCTCAAAAAAACTCCACAGGAAAGCTCAAGTTGCTTTGAGGGGAATTAATACAGTCTTCATCTCAAAGAGATCCTGGAGAGTTACATCCACATAAACAAGTCTCTTAAGAATGGAAGTCTAACATAACTGGATTAGTACCCTATGAGGCAGTACAATCACTGTTAATTTGTAGTGAAACAAATAATATTTAAAACTTTAGGTGCTTACAGAAAGGATGAACGATATGATATTTAAACTGAATTACCACTTTCTAAAACAATGATGCATCTCTCTTGTTGGATTTACAAAAAGAGATATTCACAGATGACACAAGACGACTTTAAGCAACTGTAGGATCATGCTGCCAAAGAAACCACTTCCCAAAAGACTTCAGAGTATGTTTCCTAATCTCCATGACATTATATACTTCCTGTTCCAGTGCTGTACATAGTGCCCATGTTGCTTCTAAATCTTTCTCAAGCCACTTTTGAAATGGAAAAAGTAAATTCAAAAAATCACCTGTTTTTGGCTATAGTGCTATCATCCAATGCTATAAGCAAGCAGATCTAGAGCTAACAGGAACAGTCACATTAAAGGAATAAATGTGTCATCCCACCAGATGGTACAAACAACTAGAGTATTTCCTTACCTGCCTCCTGTCTCTCTGAGACGATGATGAGGAGGAGGCACTTCTATGTGATGGAGTGGATGTTTTGTGAGCTGGAGATATACTCTTCTCCTCTGAACTCATCTTTGCAGCAAACTTGTATTAATGATCTTGTGCTCTTATCACTCATGGATAAAAAGGCAGGGGATAGTCTTCTGCATCCTTCTGTTTCACAGTTTATGGATAGCCTAAGAGGAAGTCAGTCTCAGCTGAACTCAACCTTAATAAAGAAAAATGTGAGAGAAAGAGTGAATGAACATATCCTCACTCCAAAGTAACTCTGCAGCAAAGAAATCTGTTGACTATTTAATCCAACACATCTCCCAGTCTTTTACTTCCCTTCCCAACAACTATCCAGCACAAACACAAATGCACTGTTCTGCGTTCTCACAGAAGATGAAAGTGGTATTATTTTAAAAAACCCTAAGGAAAGGCTTAAAGTAAATTACTTAATTTATGAGCAATTCTCAGGCAACGTTTACCCTTGATAAGGGGGCATTATCCTGCATAATATCATGACATTATCAAGTAACTTCTCAGGACTTCCCTTATAGCACAGATACCACTCAACACCCCATTATAATCAGTACCTCGTAAAAATCCTGCAGTTAGATTAAGAACTCTGCAAGCCTTTTGAAAAGCAGGTGCCTCTCTCAAAGGTGGTGCCCTCACCTGCAGTATCAAAGGCTTTACTGAGGCAGGGGGAGTACATGGCTGGGAAGTCATTTGGCTGCTGGCCACGGCTCACCCACCCCAGTGCAGAGGGCGTTCCCTTTACTGTTTACTCAGCCACTGCTAGGTACATCACCGCTTCACAAATAGCAGAATATTTCTCTCCCCAAACCTTTAATTTCCACCCACAATCAGAAAAACAGATACTTAGAGCAGCACAGAGGATATTTGTGTCAATAAATAGGCAAACACTACCTGCCAAATCCTATCAAAATGCTGCAAGTACATCATGACAGTTCAGGAATGGAGTTACACTTCTCCACGTTTAACAGATCACTGTGATCTTGCTTCAGCTGACTGATACTGAGTCTGATCTTCCATTAACCTTGGATAAAATTGTTCCCTGAATGAGATGTTAGCTTCAGGCAGATGACATATCTTCTCCACTGCCCTCCTAATTTTGAAATAGTGCCCTTCCACATTCACTGTGCTGACAGCACACCAAGGGTCAGCACAGCACAGCTAGTGGCAGATGGGTGTGTAGAAAGGTGCTGTCCTGCACCATGTTAAACCAGACCAGGACAAATACACTCTAACACTCAGACACGACTGCACACTCAAGAAATTACGCCATATCAAAGACAAAGCTCTAGCTTCTCCAGACACAAAAGATAACCATGGAACAATATTATCCTGAGCCCAGATACTCACACACAAGCAGCTAAACCATTATTTACATAGTGCGACCAGCTTCTGAATACTGCACCATAAAAAAAAAAACGCTCCTGCTGGAGCCAAGATCTGTGATGACTCAAAACAGACACCTTTTCTGCTTGCTGTACTAAGGGAGAGTGGAATGGCTTCAGTTTATTAGTTACCATTACTTTTGCAAGTATGAATATCATCCATATCTTATGAATGAGCTTCAATCTCCATCAAGGACTCTCCCATAGAATTAGAAACCCACATATTACCCACAGAGGCCACAGAGCATCCCAGTGACATGAGTGGGAGGATGTGGCTGTTCCAACAGCAAAAGCTGCCCACGCTCCCTGAACATCTTGGCGAATTCTATATTCTTTTCAGGATGACAAGTTCCTGCTAGAGGAAGCCTAAGAAGATTGTTTATGCTGGAGCTGCCAAAGCCAGCTACAACAAGACTAGAGGTTGCAGGAAGAAAGGAACAAGCTCCACAGCACATTTGTTTCAGAACTTCAGAGAGAAAACCTAATGAAGATGAATCCAAAGAAAGGCTTTTCCTTCTATCCTAGAATACCAGGGGACTGCTGGTCTAGTTTAATAGCATTTTCATATCCTACAAATGCATCAGGGAAATTTTAGTCAAAAAGGTGTACCAACAGGGATATCTCAAGGTCTATGCAATTTTCATTTAAATCAAAAATGAAATTACAAAAATATAATCCTAGTTCACATAACTATGCAGAACACTTGAGTTATTTAATAGGAAATCTGCAGTCACTTTCAGCTATGAGGTCATTGAAATTTTTTTAGCAGAGTAGCCTTCGGGTAAATGAAAATCAAACCCTTTTTAAAACATCTGATCTTCACTCAGTTGACTCAAGTGGAAATTTTTATATTTAGTAATAGCACAGAAGGACAGTGGTCTGGCACTTCAAGTGTGTTCTGAAGGCTCTCAGAAGCAATAGATTCTGTTGTAAGAAGCAACCACAATGCTAACAAGCAGTACACAAGAAAAACAGTTCTGTAAATAGCTGCCAAGTTTGGGATTCTGTCGAGTATGAACTTTTTCTTTTCAAAGGTATTAAATAAAAGTAGTGGCTTACACCTGAGCCAAGCTCCATGATGGTTCTGTTGTGTTCTCCAAGCACTAAGAGCTGAACCTAACCAGCAACTTGTTCAAACCACACTGACTTGTGACCACAACAAAACAAAAAACACCAAAAATACTAAACCACCCCCCTTTACACTAAAAGAAGCAAGCATTTCTTTTTGCCGTATTTCACAGCAAAAATAGCTTCAATACTAAACCACTATTACTTATACATAGAAATTTGTGATTAAGAAACAGTGCAGTTCAGGGTTAAAAGTCAACTTTTGGGGTTAAGAGGTTAAAAGGGTTAAAAGACAGGGTTAAAAGACAACGGGACTATTTGTGAAAACATGCCTTGTAAGCTCAGCAAAAAAAAAAAAAAGCAAATTAGCAACAGTTAGCACAGAGCTCTTTCTTATTGTTCTTGAACATTGAATTTGGATCCTTTCTATATTGCTAAGAGCCTATCTTCCAATTTTGGCTTAAAATTTGAGCAATAAATCTTTTTTTAGAGTATGTTAGAAGGAATAAATCTAGTGGAACTGACATAAAGAGATGCCAGTCTCTGTGTAGCTATGATTGAAGCAAACAATTAGAAATCTAATTTTTGGCCAATAAATTAAATTCACCAAAATAAAAACGATGCTTTTGAAACATTTTTCACAGGCTTTTTCCATCAGTCACTGGCAATTTTGCTGTTGATTGCAATGGGAAAAGAAGCAAGTCATATACCATGGTAGTATGTTTCTAGAGAGTAAGAGAACATCTAAAAACACATTCAAAAACAATGATGATGGGTATTGGGTGAGTGGGGATGACCTCCTGGTAATTATGCATTTGTTCTGATACTGTTTCCTGACAAGTATAAGGCAAATTTTATTATCCCTTTACTTCACAGCAAATATATCTTCTACCTGGAAGTATTTTAATCAATTTCATTGGAAATCAATCAGAAAAAAAAATAATGACATAGGGAAGGGTAACAGCATTGGCTGTTGGTTATTAATTGCTGTATATCCAAGCAATATCAACTTGTAGGCTGCATTTCGCACACACCAATTAAATCACCCATGAGCTGCTCAGAACCACCTGTCAGTTCAGGACCATAAGCTGATTCAGCCCAGCCAATGTGACAGGGCATTGGCCTGCTTGAAAGCTGCTTTGCCATGAGTTCCCGAGGCCAGGGGTTCATTCATTGCTTCCAGCATTCATTGCTTCTCTTCAAGAAGAGACAGATGGCCAAGAATGTGAAAAGCAGACACTGCAGAGAGATTTTGGCCACTCGGAAGTCTCAGTGGCCCAGCTGGGAGTTTTGCCCTTGACTTCTTTTTGTTGGCATCTCAACTATTTTGATTTTAAAACATGATAATTATCTACTGGTTCTGCAGTACATTGTCTTCTGAGTTATTTACTTATTTTTTATGTAAGGTGATGTATAGAGAAAAGTAATATGCCCAAAGCCATGGAGAGAGCAAATCTCAAGAGCAAACCATGCAGTGAGACCTTTTAACTCTGATGCATAAGGAAAAATACTCTGTGCCATGATTTTAACATCTTCCAGATGAAACAAACACCTATACCTAATTCTAGTAATAAAGGAATGCAAAATTACCATGCAGGAATGACAAAAAGAAATTATTTAATTTACTAAAGATTCTTTATTGTACAGTTAACAAATCATTTATAGTTCCTTAAATATCTGGAATTGAATATCTCTTCTATAACTAAAAGCTATTCCACCACTTTCTTGCAGTTCAGCCCTACTATATTTCTTTTTTAAGCTAGAATTGAAGTCAAGCTAGGGTTTTCTCAATGCTTTTGTGCTGGATCTCAATCACTACAACTTGTCTGGACCTGGGGGGCAAAATACTACAAATTCTCCATTCTTCATCCTTTCTCTACTTCAACTCAGATTTGAATATTTTTTCCTATACAGTTGTTTTTATCTCATTTATTCTTAGTTCATTAGTGATGTGGTTTGAGACTTCCCCCCCACCCCCACCCCAGTGTCTTAAATCAAGCACTAAACAGATCTAAAAAAACTTCATTCTTCATTTCTTTTCTGTCCTCAAAGGGTTACTGTATTTTCCTGTCTAAATAAACAAAGGAAAATAACACTTTATTTTTCATATCAGAAAACACTAATTTTTACACTAAAGATATATTTCCTACCCATTTTTCTTTCCTGTTATCATATGAAACAAAATTATTTCAAATGCATTAAAATAAATGACCAATCCACCACCGAGCTGTGGAGTGTGCTTACATTTATATTAGCATTACACTAAATAGCTTGAAAGACAAGGAAGTGCTGAGAGCTACTTAGCGATTTCTCATTGCCTTTCACCTTGGTTACAATGGGTTACAATGTTTGATTTACATCTTTTAAAAGTATTTCCTGGAATTTTGTATATTGAACTGCTCAGTAGTCTCAAAATACTGAAGGAGACACTGAATCTCCATATAAAAATTCATTACTCTCCATTTTCTTCAATGAACGAACTACATTGTATCTGAGGTCGCAGAGATTGTCATTGTTTGAAATTTCATTTTAAAAATGAGTATTTTTTTTTGCTACTTGCTAAAATTTAAAAACCAGAAGGGAGAGGGGGAGTAATGAAATGGAGAAAGGCTATTTTTACTGGGGAGAAAAAAAATGTTTTTGAATGACATGAGACAGTGCACCAGGGAGTAAACTGGGCAAAGACTCGGAAACACAAGCTGTATAAACCACACAAATAATTGGGTGACACAGAGCAGAAAAGCAGCATGTGGAATTGAATATAAGCAAATTAAAGGCAGGAATATTTGGCTATCACGCTTTACAAGCATCACTGTATGGCAAGTCCACTGACACTGAATAGGAAATCTCTGTCCTGTCCCATAATCTAAAAATGTTCCACCAAGCCTGAGCAACTGCAT
The DNA here is from genome assembly GCA_013399835.1 of Leptocoma aspasia. Classification (NCBI taxonomy): domain Eukaryota; kingdom Metazoa; phylum Chordata; class Aves; order Passeriformes; family Nectariniidae; genus Leptocoma; species Leptocoma aspasia. The sequence goes on from VXAX01002640.1 coordinate 115,155, forward strand.
CAGCTGCAGCGTGGTTTGTGAAAAAGCTATAAGCAGAAATGATGAAAAAGTACAGATACATAAACTGTATAAATCCAGAGTTATGAATAAATGCATGTCATATAAAAGATAAATTAAAGTTTTCAATCAGTAACTCAAAATGAAGTCTGGACTCAAATAACAGACTTCTGTGATTAATGTTATGTTGCTTCTCACTCTGATTAAGTCTTTTCTGCAAGAGTGCCCAGAATACTTCAGTGTTTAATAGATCTCTTGTGGTATTGGAGTAATTTGAGAAGACAATTTAGAGCACAGAGAAGAATCTTTAGACATAAATGAAACAAAAGTATGCAACTGTCACTGGCATTCATTCAAGGAAAGCATTCAAACTGATTGGGGGCTGCTTTTCACTTGGGAAGGAAGAGGTTTTCTGTGCTGCTGTGTAACACAGTCATCCGATATTGGAGCACTCACTGAAGGCCAACCTTTGTTCTCAGATAATGAGCAACATGCAACTGCCTCTTTCCCTCTTCACAGCTGACCTTCCATGCAGGAAAACCATAACCAGCTTTTGTTACAGTACATGAATGTTGCAAACACAAAAATATAATGGAAATAAATCTTCTCAACGCAGTAGCAACAATGTGGTGATTTAATAAACCATTTGTGGGAAATAAGCAGTTTGTTGTTTTTCTTTTTTAACAAAAAAGAGAACCAATCCCTTTACAGACGCTATTTGAGAATCAGCCACATCACTTTAGCAAAGTATTAACCTGTTAAGAAAAGGGTTTCATTGATTCATTTTAAGATTTATTTGCAGACCTCTGAGCAGTGAATTTTAAATCACTTATTAAAAGATAGCAAAACAACACTTGATCTAAGGGAGCCACTCATGATTTATTTTGAGGTCCAATATTTATAGGTAGGAATAAAAGAGGTGCTACAGGAAAAATGGTAAGTCTAGATAGCACTAAATGATTTTTAAGGTAGAAGATATTAGAATTCATATGACACTATTACCATTGCTCTTTTCGGTATTCTTAAGAACTGCCTACTGAATTTGTTTGGATAACAAACGCACATGTCTATTCTCAGACATTCATAACAACACTGGCATATGCAAAGTCTCAATCTGATATTATATACAGCAATGCTACAGTGCCTAAATACTGCCATAAATCATTCTCTATTCCTTATTCAAGAGGTTCTAGGTTCTGCCTGTAGATAGGAAATGAGTCGTGTGCAGCATTACCCCTGGAAAGGAGCTCTGATACAGACCAAACTGCTGCATATAGCACAATCTGCAATTTCCATGATCACAGAATCATTTAAGTTGGAAAATATCTTTAAGATCATGTCTAAAGACCTTTAACCCCATGCAGTGCTACAGGCTTGGAAATAAGAGTCTGGAAAATACAGTGGAAAAGGACCTGGGGGTGCTGGTCAACAGCCAGCTGAACATAAGGCAGCGTGTGCCCAGGTGGCCAAGAAGGCCAAAGGCATCCTGGCCTGGATCAGGAGGAGAGTGGCCAGCAGGACCAGGGCAGTGATTGTCCCTCTGTACTCAGCACTGGTAAGGCCACACCTCGAATCCTGTGTCCAGTCCTGGGTCCCTCACTAAAAGAAGGACATTGAGGCTGTCCAGGGAAGCAGCAGTCACCATCCCTGAAGGTATTTAGAAGACATGGAGCTGCAGAACTTGGTGACACAGTTTAGTGGTGAACTTGGCAGCATTAATTTGTGTTTTCATTCTATGATCTCACAGGTCTTTTCCAAATATAACAATTCTGTGGTCCTGGAAATGGCAAATTATGGTGACCAAATGGTCAGCAGCAGTGCCTGAGGTCACGGTGTTGATGAGCAGCCTCTCAGCTGCAGGGTGATCAAGGCACACAGTCAGCCTTTCTCCTCCAGCCGCTTCACTGCTGGGCTTCAGCAGAACCCTGCTATCTCATGTTTGCTTATGAGGCTTGCTGTGTGGTTAGATGTGGGCACTCATCTCCTTCACCTCATTGATTACTCTGTTTGCTAATTTAGGTAAGTATATAACTAGACATACACAGTAGCGATGCAACCACTAAACTCAACTGATCAAAAACCCAAGGGATTTTTATGTCTTATTTCATATGATGACAGACAAGAACAGCACTTATTTATTTTACACACGCAGTTTCTTGCAAACTCTTTCAAGACTAAATAGTTAATTGGCTAAGACACAATGTTTATGTCAATAAGAGCTAAGTCTAAAGTATCACTGTTCTTAATTAGGATACCACTTCTCCTTGACTGATTGATATTCAGCAATGCAGTGAAAGTAATGGAATAAAAAAAGCTTTTCACAGATGTCACGTTTTACAGCCCTACATTTCACAACCTCCCATGACAAGCATTTGTTGGAAGAATTATCAAGGAAATTAAAATAGATTAACAAAGTGTTTCCCTGAAGAGCAAACAAGTTTATTAAGTGCTGTGCTTTTTTAAAGTCCTTAGGCTTTGTTTTGGTGTTGAGGTTAAGGGGTGGTTTGATTTTGTGGTTTTGGAGTGTCTTGGTTGGTTGGTTTATTTTTTTGAGGGGGGGAGTGTGCAGGTGAGAAAATCTTGTAGGTTTTTAGCTTTTAAGGTCTACTTCTGTATGTAATCCTACATCACACAGAGAATATTCCACAGGAGACTGCTGTACCAGCAAACACTGAGAAACTCTTTTTTCATGTCATCCTTAACAGAATGTTGTGTGCCCCAACATTTGGTATAATTTTTTAACTCTGAGTTATAAATTTTTCCCTGAGTGGCTAGTCCAAGCATGTCTCAATAATATAAAAACTATAATAATATTAAGAAAATTACTTGCATGGGCATGTATCTCTGTAAAATACACAATTATGTCAGACTTCATCAAATAGATGGATGAGGTCAAAAAACAGATAATCAGATTCAGACAAGAAGAGGACAGCACAACATCTGTCTTTTCTATTTTCTGCTTGCCTACACGATTAAGCAGGGTTTCCTGCCCTTCCAGAGGCCCTGAAGCATTCATAGCAATTAGTGGAGTCCCAGTATGTCCAAACCTCCAGTTTAGATGACAATTTCAAAACAAACCCTCAACCCATTTGCAGCCTCTGAGGACTGCCTCAACAGCTGATGTGATCCTAGGATTTTCATTAGGAAATCTTTGTTGTTCTGTGCTCCTCAGGCTATTACAGTAATAGACTACTATTGATCTGTATGGCATGGAAATGTCTAGCACAGTACAGAGTCAGCATTATCAGCCTCTGTCACATGCATTTGTAACAGACTGCAGTGAGCAGAGGGTTCAGTGGTACACACATTCACAAATATATGAACACAAATATGCAATATATGCCAGTTAAACATTAAACAGGAGAAACTAACTGGTGAACACTATCATCCTTTCTAGACTAACCTAAATCTAGGGCAGATTAAAAAAAAGCAAAGAAAAATAATGCAGTACATGCTATAATATCCCTTTTTTTAAACTGAAAATATTGATGAGGAATTTTTCATTTCCACCCAGAATTTTTTCAGAGAACCACATTTTTCAATGAAAAAAATAAGCTAAAAATTTTAATCAAAACTCGGGAAGTGCTTTAAAGGATAAAAACATTTTCACGCATCCTGCTTTTTTTTCATTGGAAAAAGCCTCACAATTTTCAACAAACTCTTAAAAAATAAAAATCAGAAGCCCTTTTTTCCCTTATTTTACTAATTATTTTTTTCTTTACCACTCAGCAACTCGGACAAAAGAAAAATAGATTAGAACTCTCAAGACACTTCCCAAGCTTTTTAATAAAATCTCAAATGAACAGCAATCTAAGCAAAGAAACTCATTTTTCTTATAAAAGAGCTATCAAATATTTTCACAAAAATTTTTCTAATCTTTCAGAGCACAGGAGGCTAAAAGTTTCTTGTGACCCTTAAAATCCATGTTGTCTGTGTGCATTTTACGGCCCTTCATTTATTAAGTTTTCTCTTGTTTCTCTGTATGTTTTATTTCCACTACCACAAAAACATCACATTTTTGATATATGTTTCAAAACTACCAAGTAAAATTTTGATTCACAGCAAATTAAGAGCTGCCTATTTTATTGATTTTGAACATTATCATCAAATGTTTGTAGGAAGGATGTAAAAAAAAATCATTGCCATCTCCATATAAATGCAATGTTTTTATGGGAGTGAATAAAAGCCTAGGATTGATGGATTTTGATCAGGTCATGGAGAACAGAGAGAGAACAGAGACACAAAACCACCAAATTAGTCAGAGTTTCACCAGCCAAGGTTTTTGGGGTGCTACGTGGAAGGTCACATCCAGGATCAAAAATCAGAATGCAGTTTTATTCCTAGAAGTAATTAGCTTGACAAATAATAAGGAGATCGCAGCTGCACAGGATAATACAGTTAATGGCTTATAGGTAATCTGGGAAATACTGAGAAGGAGCAGGGAGGCTGTGCTGCCTCTGTGACTGCTACTAAATCACTGCGCCCAGTTCTGCTGTCAGCATTTCAAAGACATTCACAAATGGGTTCAAGAGAGAACCATAAGCATGACCACAAGATTGAAAAACATCACTACTAATAAAAGATTTATAGAGGTCAATCTGTTTAGTTTGTCAAATAGAAGATTGAAGTGTCACTGGATGACAATCTATAGCCCACTATATGGGGGGAAGGAATTTATTGTTAGAATTCCTCTCAAAGGTATAACAAAATCTATGCAGGAAAAAAGGGAGATAAATATATGCAGGTTAGAAAGAAAGCACAGATTTATAATGGTGAAGATAATTAATACTGATAAAATACACTGAGGATTACAATGGGTATTTGTGTAGAGGTATGAGAAGACATTTTCAGATTCAGACCAGAATTTTCAAGGTCTGGGGGTTTTTTCAATATATTCCAAAACTCAATCATCTCTGCTGATTTGGAACCAGAAATTCATTTTGGGCAGCCTAACGACCCATTTCATGGCAAGAGTTCAGGTTAGACTGTAATGCAGCCTCTTCCTTTCCACAACTGAAACCAACCAACCAAGAAAAGAACCAAAGCAACACAGGAAAAGAGAAATAAAATGAAAGGAATATTTTTTTTTCTTAATTCTACCTCTAATGCAGCCCAATTACCTTTCCACTTAGGGCTTTCCAATTTTATCCTCATCTGTCACTAGGCATTTATTAAGTCTGATCTTTTGTATGGAACAATGTTAAATGTTCTTCAAGCATAGAGAAAGGTAGATTCTGATCACTGTTAATATTTGGTTTTCTTACTGACACGTATGTTTAAAACCTAACTTTCCATGGAAAAGCAGGAGCACATCATAAAATAATTCTTTTTATCTCATTACAATTCTTTTTACTCATTACACAAATTTCTCTGCACCTCTCTTAGAGATCTTTTCGTTAGAAAGTCAGAAAAAAAAATAGACAATTATTGCTCATGGCAAAAAAAAACCCCAAAAATGTCTTGAGCACTTGGCAAATACATTAGGAATCACAGACATGGCTGAAAAGAGCCTGAGATAGAATAATCACTTTTGAAGTTCCTGCAAAGTCTAAGACGTGTTGACTGAAATTAAACTGAAAATAAAACCAGGCAGTTGCTCAAAAGTAGTTTCCTGACAGAGCAAATCAGTGACAAAAAGAAAACTTCACCACTACAAAAGAATCACTTTTCTGCTAATGCCCAGCTGGTTATCCCTTGACTCTCTTCCATGAGGGAAACACATAATATTTCCTATCCTCATACTAGGTCCAGCACACATGAATTCCTAGATATGCTTAATTCTTCCTACCTTTGGAATACTAATGTTGAATCATTAGTATTCCAAAGTGTACTCAAAAGTAACATTTTTTTGTCAAAGAAGAAACTCTCAACTTCTAACACTGTTAATAATTTCAGCTGAAATTACACCACACTGAATTGTCTTTGCCTGTGCACAAAGCATGATCTAATATGAGGACAGCAATGCCCTAAGGCACCTGGCACAGAAGGAAATATCTGAGTTCTAGAATATTTTCATCATTGAAAAGCTGCATGCTTTCCATCAGTCATTGATTTCCCAAACATATTAAAGACAGAAAATGACTGCTAATATGTATTGATTTTTATATATATACAGATTATAAAACCAGAATAGAATACTGGAGTAATATAACATAAAAAGGACCAAAGGAATTTTCCAGCTTAGCTCCTGTTTGAAATAAACCATATAACATAGCAAATTATCCAGCTCCAATGCAAAAGCTTTCAGTGCTGTAAACCTACCACAAATCCAAAAACTTCTTGCAAAAATTAATTTTCCTGCATTATCAAACATGTGCAAAATATTTCTCCTTTAAATATGTCTAAACTCAAGTCTTAGCCAAGACCTTTTTCAAACTTTTGCCTACTACACAGAAGAGCTCTCCAAAAATGCAGAATTTGCTAGTGCACAAATACACTATTTTTACAACACTTCAGTCACCTAACTTCAGTTTTCTCAGGTTTCTAAAAGATTTTTAATAAGCTTGATGAAGTTTAGAGAAGAATTGGCATAACTGAAGAATTGACAAGCATCTTATAGTCAGATGTGCAGAATGGCTCGTATTTAGTAAATTAAGAGGAGGGCTGAAAGCTTGCTTGAGCCCAGTGGTAACTCCCTAGTTCCCAGAGCAGTCCTTGTTTATGCAATCTAGACATCAACATGATGATTAAGCACATTGGACACGGTATCAAACATGGTGTGCTTCAAAAGGATATTGGACAAAAAGTGCAAAAATCTTTGGCCACAATTAACAGTTACACATCCATAAACTAGCCAACATGCCAACTGGCAAACAACCATCCTTCCCTCCTAACATCAAACATTGCTATTCTCTTTGAGCATTACTCACACTTCCCCATTATGTGCAACAGGGCACATACATTTTGGTGGCTTATAGAAAGCACCAAGGTTAATAATGTCCAGCTGAAAACCTTCTTTCACCTGTCTAAACAAAAACTTGCCTTTTGACACAGTAAGTGATGATCATTATTGCATGACCTGCTGGATTAGCATCACTTGCAAGACATGAAATGAGTTTTCCTCTACTTGACACACAACAAGCCATAATATGTACAACAGCAGCCAAGAATAAGACTGAGACACTCAGATGGAGCTACACAGTCTGAAATAGGGTGTATAAAGCTCAGTCAACCAGTTGAGAAACAGGTTAATTTTACACAGGCTAGAGAAGAGGACTGTTCTAATGATCAACGTTCACACCTGCCAGCCTCGATGGGTGCTTGTGAGATATTTGGTGCTTAAGAACATTTCCATCTCCCAAGTGCCATATAAATAACCTGTGATAACCAGCACAAAAGATTTGTAGGGATAACAGAGCAGTAGAAATACAAATCCCTAACATGCCACTATATATTATTAACATCTTAACTTTTTACTACAAATTCTTTTTTCCCCCACCTTTCTCATCTTGCATCACCTCAGATTCTCACAATTACTCTATGCTCTGCAAACCCATCCCTATCAAAGATCAACCTCTCTGCCCCCACTCCAGTATTTTACATTCTTCCTCTCCCTCATCCTGCAATCATGAAGCACAGACTACCTCCCTACCGACCCAGTAATTCCTTTATATTTCATGACCACGTCAGGTCCCCTTTCCTCTTTCTTTGTTCACATCCTCTCATAAATTGCACACAATCATGATCCTTTGAATTTATCTTTCCATTTCTAACCAAGCTCTATAGATGCCCCACTTTTTTATGTCACAGAGCACAGCCTAGAAACTCAGTGCATAGCAAAAAATTCTTTAGAAAAAATTTTAAACACATTCTGTATTTGCAAAAACCTGCTCTTCATGGGAGAGGCCATGACTGCAGATTCTAATCATAAGAAAAAAAGAATAAACAAAGGAAAACTAAAATTAGCATTTAAAGACCAAATGGCTGCATCCTGCCACTTCGCAATAAATTGGTCTTTCTCTCTCTAGGGGTTAGATATGAGGAAGTTTTTCTTCAGCTCCATCTAAACAAAAAATGAATGCTATAACAGCAAGCAAAAGATGTCTTATTTTAACACAACTAAAACTCTGTTACACTATCACTTTATCACAAACTATTTGTAATTTTCTTTGCAAAATAGTTTGTATTGAGAGGCTTAAAGTTACACCAGCAACATCAGCACTTACTCTGGGTCAGCTGTACTTCACAAAAGCATTTTAAGGAGTATAATTTTAGCATGGAGTCAGCTACAGAAGATACAGAGCTTGCAGGTTACAATGAATTCTCTCAAAGTCCTCATTAATGCTCCAACATAACAGTTCCATTCAAGCTCTAAATGACAAGTGCCTGCCCATTCTTTACAACACTTTGTCATTGTGCTTTACCAGAACATTTACTAGGAACTAATATATTTTCTTTTGCGGCCAAATGCAAAATTCCCAAACAGATCTCAGGAGAAAATTCCAAAATGCCTAATTTCACTATGACTTTAAAGAGACTCAGAATAATTCTTCAGTTTCACTAGTTAAAAATAAATTCTGTTTTTGACAAGTCACGTTTCAGGTTTGCATCTAATTTGCTAATGTTGTCAGCCAATAACTACTGCCTAATGTTATCAACATACATGGTTATCGATACCAAAATTTTGCACACATTTTTCATTTAAAACACCACTCACATACAGTATCTAATATTCAGTTTCAAAATTTTCAAACTTTGATTTAGCAGTTCATTAACCCAATATAAGAACTTTACAAATTATGCCATATTTATCACGTACTTACATATTTTTCATTCTACCTACATTGGTATTAATTAAATAGTTTTTTAAAGCCCTTTGATCATATAAGGTGAATTTAAAACTTTTAAAAAATGTTACCACACATAAAATAATTAATTGTTTTTCCATCTGTGAATGTTAGAATTTCATATTTTACATTTATAGAAGTAAATATCATTGGAGAGGTGCCTTTTGGAGAGGTTCTCAGAGTATCAGTGAGGTAGACTGAATGCAAAACCTGCAGCAAGCTCTCACACGTGCCACAGAACTTGGAGGGCGAAGAACCAAAGTTTATTTTAAGGTGAGAGAGAAAGCAAATGAATACACTTGTGGAAAATAAAAAAGAATTGCTTCCTTCTTTTCCTGAGCAAGCACAAGTGCCCAGAGCTGGTCAGCTGCTGACCAAACAGGAGCAGCCAAGAGTGAGGCTCAGCGGCGACAGCAGCACTCGGCGCTTTGCTGGCTGACGTGCGGTAACGTCACAGCGAGCAGCAAACGCCGCAACCGAAAGGAACAGCCAAGAGGCAAACCCAGCATCTGGCCAAAGGCAGTGACTCAGCTGCAGCCAGGGCACAGCAAGAGAGGGATGCAAACCTAGCAGTGGGCAGAACTGCTGCTCTAGTGCAGAAAACTGACGACGTTAACCAGGGCCGCTGACAGAGGGCTCACCTGCAGGCCTGGCCATCTCCACGCCGTCAGCTGGACAGGGTGAATCACAAGTACCAGGGATGGCTTCCCATGAACAGTGACCTTGCTTAATTCTTAAAGGAAATGTAAGGTTTCTTTCTCTAATACATTCAGTTAAAAGTAAGGGCGATCAGGGATGAATTTAGATTTAAGGTCTGTCTGAATTAAAAATAACCAAAAACCTCATGTCATCTAAAATAACATCTTGTTCTCCGATGCTTATGAACATCTATGACATAACAGAAAGTCTTGACTGTTCCACTGTTCTGTGCTTCCTGTTTTAGAAGGCAGCTGATGTTCATATGAATGGGGAGGTCTAAAAAGTCACAAAATAAATCAATGGACTCCATGGGGTTTTTGCTGACGCAGAAAATGTAATCTTTCAAGCAAGTGAGCTACAGACAAAATGTGCAGGAACAAGTTTGGGGAAAAAAAACCCAAAAAACCCCAAAAAACCTAGCTGAAACTGTTTCTGTCTTCCGGTACTGCAATTATTCAAAGTATGCTTTTTTTGGACTGTTCCAATGGAAGTACTATTATCTCTTAATCAACAAAATGGTTATAGCAGTGGATAGTTAGTTATAATTACATATTATAAATTATAAAAATTGTGACTGTTGGAACATGGATTATGGCTAATTTTTCATAATGCTATTTTTATATACACACTTCTTACAGAAAAGAAAAAAAAAGCAGAAAAGCACTAAAATACGTCATAAATCTTGGAATATTTCTCTAAAGCCAAAAGTTGAAATTAAATATTAGTTTATTTACTTGTTGTTTGTCTTCTACTCTGTATGGTAACTATACAGAAGACCACACAAGAAAATGAGCATTTCAGTGAAAGTGGTTTCTTCAAACAACCACATTGCCCTGAACAGAGGGGACTCTCCCCTCTCCTCGTGTTCTGGCTGATACCATCAGTTCCAGCTATGGCAGAAGTGTTGGGATTGTTTCACCTCTGTGTGTAAATTCCCAGATGTTCTTCTGCTATATATAGCCCATAAAACAATTTTCTATCAATCTGTTAACTACTGTATCATCTTATCATACCTGAAATAGAAAGCAGAATAGCAAAATGATTCCTATGTACTTTTAACTCAATTAAATTTAACCAAAGCACAATTGTTTTCCACCTAGGAAAGCAGAGACTCAGAGTGTGCTGCACTCAAAGAGTCTCCAAATCCCAGAGGGACTGGAAGATTAAGTACCAGTATCAGATGTCAGCAGGGACTGTCACATCCTCACTTGCTTATGTTATCTCGGCATCAGATGGCCATGCTGCATCTCTGTTTTCTGCATGGTATCATGTAAGCTATAATGAGGGTATGAAATATTCACCACCTGAATAGACCGGTAATATTAACTTCTAATCCTGTCCAGTCTATATTTAGTAAGCAAATAACTATAAATTGGACCTCTGCACTTAGAAGAGTGAGCAACTGCAAACGAACTGTAACTGCAGATGCAATGAACTCAGTGTTACTTTGCAGTATTTCAACCTTCCTTAGTAATTCCTGAGATTTGGGGCAGCCTGCTCAAGAGGAGGATGGTTGCTTCTTTTGTGATGGGTTTGTAATGAAATGATACGCTGAAAAGTATTTCAGAGGTATAAAATTTTTAAGTAGTGGATAAAGCACCAAAGAAAATCATTGAATTAGCATCCACCAACTGCCTCAAACTATCAAGATGAAATGTTTGCTGTGCTGTACACACAAGAGAGTTTGTACAACATCCAGAGACATGGCTGTATAAGTGCCAAGCACTCCCAGCACAGAGCCAGGCAGGTTGCAGCGTTCTGTCCTTAAAAAAAAAAAAAACCTAATAGAATACTATTGTAACAGTTCTCAAGTTCGCCATCAGAAGCTTTTACAATCCGAAAGTATTAATGGGACCATGTAAGGCAGTGGCTTCCTAGAAACAATGTGAAGCATTTTCAGTTTGAGTTAATAGAGAAATGGAAAAAAAAAAAAAAAAAAAAAAACCACCAAAAAAAACCTAAACCAAACAGAAACACATAATTTGCTATTATTGTAGAGCAATTGCTGAAAATACATCATTAAAAGACTGTCACCCTGTTTAGCCAGTACCCACACAAACCTGGTTCCAAAATTACATAAGTAACTGGTATTTGTGCTTCCACTACTGCAATAAAATCCCACTAGCAAGTTCAGAGGCTCTGCATTGCACATATCTCACTTTTCCTCTGGTACCTCTGCCTCAATCTTCCCCTAAAGTTTCACAGCTGATAATGATAATGCAGGAGCACTGCACCCCACATTCATCCCTTGCTTTCTGGAATACTGCCTGGTACAGTTGTTCCATTTACTCTCCACTACCTATCTAGTTTGCACTGAAAAGCTACACACACAACAACTAAACCAACATAGATATATGTGTTGTGCTACAGCAGCTATTACTAATAATTCAATAGTTACATTAATATATATCACAGGCCTCAATGGAAAAAAAAATCTCTTAAGTATGACCAATTAAAGATTAAAAATCTGTGCAGCTAGTACATTCCAAAAATAAAACGGATCAATAACTCCAAACATTTCTGAGATTATTTATCCTTGAAAGGATAAGGATAGGAAAATAAAGGCCTTTGTAGGGAACTTCTAGGTCAAAACTGGCATCTACAAATTTACAGTTTCACTTTGAAGAAGCAGGGAGAAGACTTGTGGAATATTAACTGTATATAGATCCCTCACATCTGCATGTTTTCTAGAATAACCGTATCAAATTTCAGATGGGTATTTCCCTGACATAATATATTCCATAAATTAGAGATGATAGAGCTAATTGACTGTTTATAAATAAAGTCTGCCTGCTGCAGCACAGAGATGTAAAAACAGAATGCACAACAGAGTTCTCCACAAGGCAATGCTGAAGTGAAAAAGATTTTGTCTATGTTTGGTAAATTATAGCTGGATATGACTCTGCTGTGGCCTATTTAGGTCTTTTTAGAACTATTTTTGCCTGCTTTTTAAGCGTTGTTCTTTACACAAGCAAACCATTAACAGATTGTGTTTGTCAATGTGATCTGCAAAAAACTTGCTTCTTCTCACACTCCACAATAAAATGCTGCCCTGTTTAAAATGCTGTTTGTGGCACAAGGTGTTGAGTTCTGTTTCTAGAGAACAGCACAGTAGGCGCTAACTCCCAAGCCCATATTTATAACGAGGATAAGCCTGCTTTTCCAGACCCTATTTTCATGCAGAGGTTTAAATAAAAATCCTGTTTCATTATTATAATGATGATTTCTAATGTGTCATAATGAACCCAAAATGGAAGTCATAGAAAACTAAAGAGCTTTTATATTAATTAACAAAGTTACTGTTGTTGTTTTTTGCTTAAACAAGCTATTTCAGTCTGCAGTTGTTACCCGTAGGAACCCACGATAGCCAAGTGCCAATACCATAATATTTGCCATACTCTGTATTAATCCACATGCCAAAAAATCAAAGGCTAAGGATGTCACAGAGCAATGTTCATTCTACCTGCTAATGGTATCAGCTTCTTTAATCACATCCATTAGACAAGGAGAACTTCAAAGTACAAAGAAATGGCATAGCAAGAAGGTAGAGAGCTACAGCAACTATGCAAGAGCATCTCCCTGGTAATGAACTGCTGTAGGAAAAGGAATCTGAGGTAAGTTTTCAGAGGTCATAAACATTTTGGGAGAGACAGCTTTCCAACATATACAGAAATTTGAATCCAGCACTATCAAGGACTGTAAACACTTGAGGAAAGGCAATTTATGATCAAAGCCAGAAATATCCATAGGATCAACATGATCAATATGATCAAAGCCAGAAACAGGATCAACACTGTGTTGAGGTCTCCTTTGGTTTTAGCATAGCAAAATTGAATGCTGGAGTGCTGACAGGGCAGCTGATCATGTCCTTGAGATGCTACTTCTAACACAGTTATCCCCTTCCTACATTGAGGAGGAAGCAGCAAAAACATAAAGCAGCAGCAAATAGAAATAAAAGCTCCTAGATGGAATGCTTGATGGTTTGGGTTTTTTTGATCCTTCTAAGATGAGGTAATGATGTCTTCAGGTGGAAGGGAGACAAAAATCCAATAAAATTATTATCCAGCAACTTTAATGTAAGATTAAGACTGCAATATTCACAATTGCAGCACTATATAGCACAGAAGATAGTAAGAGAAGGATACATTATAAACTATTTACACATTTTCTTTGAAATTTGATTCAGACAAATAAAACTATTAACCCAGCCTGTCCTCTAAATGAGGAAGATGCATAAGAAAGCACAAGTGAGAGTAAAGTAAAATATTCCCAGTTTTCATTTTTCTGTGTGTATATAGCAAATATTCAGCTATCTCCCTTGATTTTAAAACATTAAGTAAAAGCAACTACCCAGTATATATGTATAACTCTAATATTGTTTCATTTTATTAAAATATTTGCATGCTTTCTTAAGTCCTTTAGGAAACTATGTACCTTTGTCCATCACAAATGTCTTACTTTCTCCTCTTCCATCTCCTATTGCTCTGAGGGCTTCAGCAAACTGGAGCTGGTACTTCAGTAAGTCACTTTTCAATGAAAAAAAAGCACTGATTTTTGACTGGCTTGTGACTGCTGGCAAGGCCAATAACATGTAATGTAGAATGCAATTCTACCTTGCACAAAAAGAACAATGGCACTGATGTTGATGAGCTGCTCTGTGAATCCTCACAACAGGATAAAGGACAAGTAATAAGGCCTTTTAATGTGACTTTTATATCAAAGAAACCATAAAGGCTTCACATTTGTACGGTCTATGCATCTGAGCAAAAGGACTGTCACTCCACTTCTGCTGCCTTCCTCTTCCACTACCACCACCTCTATATATTTGTGTGGCAACCATCACCTCACTACCCCAAGGAAAGCAAACTGAAAGTTAACAGTTCAAAGAATCTAGCAAAAAAAAGGCTATCATACATTGTACTTCATTAAGTGAACTACTGTTGGTTATACAAGAAGAACTAGTTCAAGAATAGTTCATTAAAGCATTCATTCCATTACCATATTGACAGTAGCTTTCATTAATTGGAGATAGATTTCCAAGGGTTTTCTTTATTACTTCATTCACTAGACAGATAAAAGCATACTAAACAGAGATGCTTGGGGAGCTCAAAACAGCATATTAGAAAGTGAAGAACAGAGGAATTTGTCATCAGGTCCATACTCATCCTCTTTGAACAGTTCACTGCAATTGAGTAACTCACAGCTGCCCTAAAAGAAAAAGCCACCACCAAACCCACACCCCAAGATATTAACTACTACTCCAAGAGAAACAAAAATTGCATGCAATTACATCTCTCTCTGTGGATTACTAAGCACGGGAACATATTAAGATGTAAAACCAAAGTGACATTCTACAACTAAAAACCAGGACAGAAACAACACCTACATTTTGCAGTATTGTCCCTACAGGCCTGTACCTATTTAATGGTATTTTAATTGTGTAAGAAGGTTGAACTAGCTCTCTTTGAGCTGTTTTTTCAATATAATAAGGGTAACAGCTTGTGGATCTGCAAATATCCAAACAGCCTTTATCTAGCATTTGGAAAAAATTATACAATATCATGCCAGGGGGGAATAAAAATCCCTTACAATAATTTTTTTGTTATACTTGGAAAGAAAAGAGAAATAAGAGGCAGAAATTAGAGGAATGTGGGATGTTTTTTAAAAGTTCCTATCTTTGTTTGGTTTAGCATATTTCCACATCAGCATAAACTTAGGATTCATAATTTCATTTCTGAAAGGAATCTTAATAATTTCCTACCTGGCAAAGCTGGCACACCCATGTCAAATACAAGAGCAGTAATTCAAAACTTGGGAATGGTCAGAGCCCACTGTCACATATTAAAAGCAAACTGACAGCAATCAAATCTCACTCTTCACTAACACCGGTTAGTGGCCTACCATACCAAAAAAGGTGCTGATGTGACCCATGCAATCAGTAAAAGCTTTCCCAACACAAAAGTCACTGTGACTACTGCCACTCTGCTTTGCCTGAAAGCCCCTGGAAAGAAGCCAGGACTCAGGAGCACCACACTTCCATTACCCTCCCTCCTGAAGACTGTTAAGATAGAAAAGCATTTATGACTCACTGCCTATGCTCCACACTGCAGATACCAGGGATATTCTGCAGTGTCCTAAACTCTACAGGCACACAGAAAAATTAAGAATTTTAGTCACAGTGACACTAACTATTTTAATTTGAAATATTTATCCTGCAATGCTTTAGACTTTTACTATTTGCCCAGCTGGTGGGCTGAAAGGCCACAAAAGCCAATTATTACAGAAATGCTTTAGCTCTAATATGCAGATTTTAATCCTGTAATATGAAAAAATGCATCCTAATTGAGATGATTTAATAAATGCTTTAAAACTGAAGTGTTGATAAAACTTCAGAAAAAGGGAAAAACACCACCACACACATATTGGGACACATTGTCCTTCTGAACTACAGAGGAAGGTTGCAATATCCAGGGAGCTACAGGAACGAGGCTTCTCTCCAGAAATAAACTAGCACCACCAGAAATGCCAGCACTTCCTGACCACCTACAAGCATCACCGGACAATTACTATATACATACTATTTCTACACATGACAACTGTCATCACAGAAGTCTAGATTGAAAGTAGCATATTTCACACATCAGACAAAGAAGCAGAGACAAATCCTAGATGCCTTCTTCAGAGAAAGACAATTCTAGTATATCTTGGTGTACAAGTTCACCTTGGAAAATTCCAACTAAAAAAAAAAAAGTGTATGTGTTAGTACAGCCAGTTCAAGGATATTACATGAGTATGTATTTGCTACCAGTGAGGCTCATGGAAATCAACACTGACATTTAATGGGTCTGATTTCTTACTCCAAAAGATACATGGAAAAGACATAAATCCCCACTGTGATCTATCACACAAAAGAAACAGACTGGTTCCTAAGAAACATATCACACCTAAAGCAAACCCACCAAGGAGAAAACAGTGCTGTGAAGTACTTATTCATTGGAAGAATCTGACACACTTATGAAGATTGAAGCTGCTGCAAAACTGCTACAAAGCTGCAGATGCTGCTTACATTGCCTTTCTTGAACCAGAAAAGCCACTGTTAGAGCCAGGACAAATAGAGCACATAATGACCAAATACATCATCTTTACATCTGCAATGCTACAAACCAAGTCTTTGAAGCCACATGGGAGATAAGGGTGCAGCAGCTCCAGGCTAAGGCAAAACACAAAGCACTTAAAAAGCACCTTCACACTTGCCACACAAAAATCACCAAAGGAAAAAACCCTCAGAATTATGAGCCAATTGCCATATTGTTACTTCTTCAGGAAAGCATTTTAGTCATAATTATTCAAGTACCAGAATGGAAAACTGAGTATTCTAAATATCATCAAACATGGTTTTCTCTTAGTACAGATAATCAAATTACTATTTCTCATAAGCTCTTCACATGCTCATATTCACTGATCAACTGTATAGCATTATTTAGTCATTGTTGCTCAGAATTCAGAAAGAAAGGAAGGAGAAAGGCATGTGATATGTGAGTATGAGCTCCTTGCTGGGGCATATGCCTCCAAGTCACTGGGGTACCTCAAGAAAATGGTGCTAGCCTTGCTTTCTTGGCAGCATAATTCATGCTTTTATCTCTGAGATTTTTATACAATAGGATTTATGATGTTGGGCATATTTCTGACTTCTGGCCACAGAAGGTATTTTTACAGATGTTCAGGAATTATTGCCCACTGCAGAATTGGGCATGTGATGTGATTCAATAACATGGGTGGTTCTGCTGTCCACAAACTTCAGTCTCATTACCCAGTGTGCAACTAGCCAATAATGACACACTTTAGAGAGACAGAGTTGGCAAGCCTGGGTGCTCAGTGGTATTCCACAAATCAAGCACACCAACTATCAAAACCTTTTGCAATTTGTACATTTTAGAAAACAAAGGAATTAGTATTTACTGACCACAAGTTGCATAGCTGTCTTATTAATCAGTATTCTATCTTCTGTTGGTTAAAGATTCTCTCTCTTCTCGTGCTAAACAGTCCACGTGCTCACTCACTTCTTTGGAGACTGTGGGTTCTTGGGTCAGTGATCCGTGAGTCTGGTCCTGATCTCCCCCTGCTGGAAACACCTCTTATCCAGCCAGAGCTGGTTCAGCAGAGCTGCTGACTTTGTTTTATTGGTTTCTTCCTCATCTTGAGAGTTCCGCCAAATGTCCTCGTGGCTTGTATATTCTGCATTCTTTGTGTCCACTACGCTTCTTCCCAAGCTTTGGTAACCCACTGAGATCACTGATGCATGCCAAGCCTTAAACCTTAACAAGGCAATTCTACCAACAAGTAATTTGTCTTTCTAACACTTAGACATCACTTAGAGCTTGTTGGCTGCTCTCTGTTTCATGCATCATATATCTCTTCCTGCTATTTAGGCTTGAAAGTATACAAAAATAAAACATCAAAGAACATCCTGTCTTAAGAAAATTTTACATATTCCACATTTGCAATAGCTTCTTCTGCTTCTGTCTTGTTATGTTTCTAAATGGAATTGGTGTAAGCAGAGAGCAGAATTATTGCAGATGATACAGTGCAGATCAGTTAGATGGTTGCAGTAATTATAAGTGGAGGTTTTTCTGTTGTCTCACATAGCACACCTAGCACACCATCACCTCTTCCTAGTCTTAAAAATTCCCTAATGCCTACAAAAGTGCAGCTCTGTTCTGAGAGTTGCCTGAAAAGAATGTTACTTGACTAATTTCAAATATAAAAACTCATTATGTAGTGATTAAAAAAAGTTTTAAGTGTCAGTCCTAGAAGTGTCTCTTGAACTGCACTGCACACAAAAGCTCTGTAGCCAGCGCTGAGCTAGCCCGTCGCAGTTATGGCACGCATCCTAGCAAATATTCCACCCCAATTTGTTCTCTATCTGCCACAGTAACAAACTTTTCAGAAATAACAGGAATTTATCCGTGAAGTCGAGAGAGATGACTCACTAGCAGTGACCACACACCACCAAAGAGTTGAGTAAAACGGGAGAGGCTGACTGTAATCTGACTTGAACACCACAGTGACTCACCCAGCCACTTGACTTGCATATGAAAAGGCACTCCAGCAAAGGAACTTGCACAAATAAATAAATAAAAAAGCCCATAAAGTCCCTTCCCAATCACATTAATAGCAGACATATAGAAAATGTATCCAGAATTCTATTTTAATCTAATAAAAATAATAATACATAGAGATCTCCTGGGAAATATGGGGTCAGAAGAATGGAAAGTAAGATCACACAGGCTGCATGTAGAGGAGATAATGGAAGAGGAAAAAGAAGAGTTCTACAATTACAGAATCATCATTTTCTTTTTCAAAGGAGACGATCATAAATGTACTGTTTAAACACCAGAAATTCCAGGTATAGGACTCAGAATTTACTGAACAACCCATAAAATATACAGTGTTGCAAAAAGTAACCAATTTTTGTAGTGAAGAGTAAATAAACCCTTTCCTTATTTACATATATATTTTTAGTTAAGAGACAAAAATTATAAATCTTTATGTGCTCATACCATAAAAGAGATTTTTATTCCACGGTAGAAAGAAAAAAAAACAAAACAGTTAAACAGTTCAGTAAAATTTATTCTATTCCCTCAATATTACGGAAAATACCCTAGGTCTCTCTGCTTATTATTTATAACATTTATACAAAGATATGAAGAATTTTATCTGCAACTACACTTCAAAAATGTAATGTTCTTAATTCAAATAAATAAATAAAAATCCCTATTTATATAAACAGAGATGCTTTATCCTGAGGACAGTGTACCCAAATATAATATCTTCATTTTATTTAGTTTTACCTTAGAGATAAGAGTATTTTTTTTAGCTAGATGGATCCTAAAATTAACTTCCTAAATTCCATTTAGCCTTGATTTAGACTTGACACTTAAATAAGCAACAATTCTCAATGGCAGACTCGAAGCTCTTACAAGAAACCTGCTTCAGTTCCTACAGTGGGGTGGCTACTTTATGTGCCTGGTCACTGCAATTGCTTCAAGCTTTGTACAGAAGCTTTACAGGGCAAAAAAGGAACTCTAACCAAGTGTGGATTCTCTAATAGAAAAAGACATGTCCTTTTAAGAGGGATGTTCTGAAAACTTAATTTCAAGACACAGGACAGGTATAGGTACTTTTATGGAGTGGGCTCATCATTTTCTGTTACTTTGGCAACTAATATTTGTATAAGAATCTGATGGGGCAATCAGAACTTCACCCATCCTTCAGACCATTACACAACAACAGGAGGAGATGTTGGTGAGATTATAATACAAAAAGGACATGAACAGAAGTGGATGCCATGAAAGTAGAAAATAAATTCATGTCAACTATTAAGCTATTTAGAGAAGAGAGCCGAGCTTTGCTGTAGCTGGCATTAGAGCTCTGTAACATACAAGCCTCTGCGCTCTGACTTCTAAACCCAATTGCACATGCACAAGTCCTTTGTCATTGTGACTGCTCACAGTAGCAGCTACATTAAAAGCATCTGATAGAGCAGAGTACTACACTGACCAGAAAAAGTGAGATTTTTATATATTAGAACACACCTCAATGTAACAGATTTTGTTGATCCCATCAAACCACGCTACCAGAGAGAAGAAAATAAAAGCTTTAAAGATTACATCATCCATAATGAAATTACATAGCAGAAAAGCTGTTAAAGTAGAACACAAGCACTTCTGGACAAGGAGCATCTTTCTGTAAAAACTGAAGAAGCTAGCACCTAAGTGGCAGAATAAACTGACTCTTAAGGAGACCTCAGGTAGTTAAAATTCAAACACATACACCCTGCTCAGGAAAAACACTGAAAGAAAATATTTCATAGAATTATAGAATGGTTTGGGATGGAAGGGACCTTAAAAATAATCTACTTTCAATATTCCTTATTTCCTATTTAGTTTGTTGTGTTATTCTCTTCTCACAGCTTAGCTTTTATTTTGAAAACCTTCCACATAATTCTTTACTAGCTAAAAAAATGGTCAAGTTCTAAACCTATGAATTGCTCTGAATTTATTATAAAGCTCAAATGCTCTGAACAGATGGAACAAATATTTCATACAGTACACGAGCCATCCAAAAATTCACAGGCTATATGTGTATAAAACAAGGAAAATTAGGTGGGTTAACAGCAGGAAGGTAGCTGCAGCATCTCTGTGTGATGTAGAGACGTGACTGTGAGCCCTTTGTCTGGACGGGTGCCAAGGCCTCCCCACAGTTATCCTGGCTGTAAATAGGTAGCTCTCCATTCAAGCTGAGAAGAAAAAAGGCAGACAGATGTGATACCAACCATATTGCTCCCTTGTGAGCTGTTGGCTGCAAAATACAAGTGGGCCTTAACCACACAAGATCAATAAGCAACCTGTATCCAGAAGAGATCTTTGGTAGGTTTTGTTTTAGGGAAACATACTCAAGTATCAAAGCATCAATAAGTCTGTTGGTTTCTTCATAATTAACAAAAATCAAAACAAATAACAACACCAAAACCTGAAATACAGATTTTTCAGCAAAACAGATTTAACAAATCTCATTAGTTAATACAGTTTTAATGTAAGGGGTATTACATGCTTAAAAAAAAGTTATTTCCCATTTTTACCCATTTACACTGCTCCTCCAGCATTGCCCATGTTTTCTCCCACATTCATGTTCTAAATTATTTTATTCTGTTCAAGTGCTTCTTCCACACTGACAATATTTTCTGCCAGATTTTTTCCACTGCTTTGTTCTTGTATTCAAAATGCAGAGCAACCCCGCCTCTCTTTCACACAGGATTCCTTTCTTTGTTCATGTTGCCCTTTATTTTCCCCTCTACTCCTCTGTTTACTCTGTGCCTTTGCTTATTTTCTACCACTTCAGCAGAATAGAGTCCAAGCAAAGATGAAAAACAAATGGGAAGCAAAAACATTTCTTTGCTAGTCCACTGTTTTGTGCATGGAAGAGTGCCATTTCTGGGAGAACAGTCCAACTGGCATCACAGCCATCCCTGTGGCACTGGACAAGGATGTTATGTTGCTCAGGCAACCATTCCTAATTGTCTTTTGAGATGCTGAGAAAACAAGATGGATTTTTTTTTGCTGGTCTGTCTGAAGGTCACAGTAGCCTGGTGGCACTGAACACAGGTTACTGCCACAGCAAGGGAGGCACAGAAAGATACACATCACGCAGCCCTACAAGCAAACACATCAATCACATAGAAAACCCCATGATTCTGCAGCCTCAGTCATGTAAAATAATGTGT
Source organism: Leptocoma aspasia (assembly GCA_013399835.1). Classification (NCBI taxonomy): domain Eukaryota; kingdom Metazoa; phylum Chordata; class Aves; order Passeriformes; family Nectariniidae; genus Leptocoma; species Leptocoma aspasia. The sequence goes on from VXAX01002640.1 coordinate 136,920, forward strand.
ACAACAGTTGTCACACAAGACTACAACAACTACTATGCCAGAGACAATGTTATTCTAGACTCATGCTGAAAGCAAATCTGAATGTTTCTCCTGGCTTGAAAAATTAAACATAAAAAAGGCACTATTTATATATAACAGTATCCTACAAGAAACAGATTGTCAACAACAGTTTGGCAGGGCACCATTAACATCTTTTAGAAATCAGGAAGAAGAATCTTCAGAAAGTAAATGTCTGCAGAAACAAATGAAGACAGAAGCTTTAAGAGCAAGAGCTACTGCCTCAAAGTTCCTCCAGAGGGTTCATCTCAGTGTATGTATATTTTGCATCTTAAAAGAAACACACCATATGCTGGGACGACTTTTCTTAACCAGAAAAGTCTGCCTTATATTTTTGGAACAAGCAAGTTTTTCCTTGGGCATGTTTATTGACATGTTTCATAAACCTCAAATCCTTAACTGAAAAAAAGAACCTATTCTGGCTGCATTAGTTCAGAGACCGAGAGGAGAAAGAAAGGAGAAATTTCAAGTAAAAAAAACATTTCAACATCAAGACACACCAAAATGAACATTTCATTGAAAATGTATTCAGATAAAATTTCAGTTTTTCAAAATTTTCTCCATTTTTCCTTTTGTGAAAAATATTTGTTAAACTTAATCCAAATTCAGTAACAAAGGCACAAAACTGAAACATTTTTCAGAGTACAACAAACCAATAAATTGCACGTCCTAAACCAACAGAGTCAAAAATCCTCTTCTGTGGATCCCAGCACTGTCTCTATTTTCTGCGGGGCCCACAGGAGGCACAGATCCACCTGAACCTCTCTGGTTTCCCTTGGCCCTGGAGCCACACAGAAACTTACAGCCTATCCCCCTAAGACTCTAGCAGAAGGATGAAAAATTACCCAAATGTTTCTTTTAATTGTGTTTACTCTGTTTTCCCTTTGGAGTCTGCCCTGTACACCAAGGTTCCTCCAGCCCCCATTACTGGATGCAACTTCCCTGAGTTTCTTCAAGCCTACACACACTGCAGCACGCTATAATAAGCACATGCACGTGCCAAATTTAAGGTCTAGAAAGAGAACAGACCAACTGGGTGGGGGAAATAGGTATTTTGAGCTCCCTGTGACACGTCCCAGTCCAGCAGCAGAGGGAAAGTGTCGGTAAGGGCAGGATGTTGTGCTCCCTGCTCTGAGTTACTGCCATGGGCAGGACACTAGGCTCAGCAGACATAATGCACCACATCCAGCTTGTGCTCCTCTTTCATGCTTAGGCTAGGCAAAAAATATTTTCAAACTCATTAGCTATATTTTTCAAAGGATGCTGTCTTAACTGTTTTTCCCCCCACAGATAATCCCAGGTCCCAAGGCCTGGGAATAGCTCCCACTACACACAATAAGAGATATTACTGTAGAAATCCTATACTTATTTATCCACAACTGGTCAGAAAGCTCTCATATAGTGTTTGTTTAGCTAGATTTGCATGTACTTGCAACCATTTTTGACAAAATAACTTTCTTAGCCTCCATTATTTCCACGGTGGGTGGCTCCTTCCACGTGTTTCACATTTTCAGACATATTTCCCTATCCGAGGAAAGCATTCCAGTTCTCTAACATAAGCAAGCAGGTTTTACCACTGAGAACACTTGAACAAGACCTTCTGAGAGGCCCACATCACAGATAACTGACTACCAAGATGTTCTGCATCCCAAAACACAGCCACTAGTACTTAACACACCAACAAGGTCAACAATGTCCTGCCATTATCACTCAGGGGGTTTCAACTTCCACAAAACATACTCAGAGGCATTTTCAATTTCATAATGACACTTTAACATGCACCATATAAATAGATAGGACCAAACACTTATTTAAGCCTGGAGGAAGACACAAGGGTAGTCATATTTCTCTATTACAAACTATTATGCACTCTGAAACATTAATGAAACAAATTACATTGGTGGACTGCATTCAGAAGATAAATAACAGGAAAATTAAAGACTTGCCCTCACAACTCCTTCTATTGGAAGTGTGTTAATTTTCTGAAGAGCTGTGTGAGCAAATCATGAGTTACAACTTTACTTGCACAAATTTGATGTTACAAAGAAAAAAGATAACTCTTGTGGGTTTTTCCTATTTGCATTCTGTTTTCAATTATGAGCTAATTTTTGGAAGACACTTTTCCTTGTACAGTATTTATGTGCAGACCTTGAAGTTTACTGCACACATAGCTCCTCATCTATCTCAGGAGGATACTGCTTGCACCCTTCAAGCTGCAGGACAGAAATATTAGAGACTCACAGGCTCTTGCTGCACTTCTGCATCCACGATGATTGCCAATAAAACCAGCATTTTTAAAGGACTTGGTACTATACATAAAAGCAGGAATACAGGAGGATGCCCAAAATAAATAAATGCATACTGTAAGCTATCAAAATATTTTAAAAGCCCTTTAATTCTCATATCAAACAGACATGAGAATAGACATTTCATAAAATACACTAGCACCAAAATGAACAGCATTCTCTAGACATTCTGTACAGACAGAGTCAAGAGAAAAAGCATTTGTGGTCTCTTTTACTTAGACTAAAGGGCAACCTAAATTAACACTGAGTTAAAGATAACAAAAAGACCTCCAGCAGTAAGCAGCTGAACATAAATCTGATTGTTTCAATTACTGTCATCATGATTTCTCAGAAGGAAGCAGCTCAACCTTCACCTGCAATTCTGTTAGGACTGATTCAGCCTGAAGAGGGGGCATTTATTACTGCTATGTGTAATGCTCACGCTCAAGACAGGATACTAAAAATTTTCTTTCGTGACGGCATCTGACTTCACTCATGTAACATAAATCCCTCCGTTGCCAGGATTCCATCCACACCTCCAGCTTTGCTGTTAACAACCACCGTAAGATTTTATCTGTGATCTTGGCTGAGCTGAGAAGGTGTGCTGGCTGACACAAACTCCAGTCCAACAGAGATCATTAAGTATTCCTCCTCCCTCTGCTCACTGACTTTGACAAATCAGGGAGCACTGTTCCCACTCAGAGTTTCTTATTCCCATGTAAGATGCCGACAAATTTGGATTTTCCAGAACAGGCTCAACAAAATATGGGCAGAATTCTAGTGATTAACTTGCATGAATAAAACTGGTGACCAAACTGCATGCGTCCTCTTTTCTCTTTTCAGGAATCACACATTTATGAAACAGAGGATTTAGGCACTACCACCAAAGCAGAAAAAAGAATAGAAGGGTTCACTTTGTATTTTGCTGGCAATGAAAGCCTACATACAGAATCACAGAATGGTTTGGGTAAAAAGGGACCTTAAAGATCATCCAGTTCCAAGCCTCTGCCATGGGCTGGGGCGCCTTTCACTAGACCTGACGGAGCTGCTCAGAGCCCTATCCAAACTGGCCTTGAACGCTGCCAAGGATGGGGCATCCACAGCTTCTCTGGGAAACCTGTGCCAGCGCCTCATCACCCTCATAGTGAAGGATTTCTTCCTTACATCTGGCCTTAACCCACCCTTTATCAGTTTAAAGCCACTACTCCTTGTCCTATCAACACACCCTTGTAAAAAGGCTCCCTTTAGGTAATGACAGGTGCTATAAAGTCTCCCTGGAGCCTTCTCTTCTCCAGGCTGAACAAACCCAACTCTCTCAGCCTGTCTTCACAGGAGATGTGCTCCAGCCCTCACAATTTGTGTCAGAGGTTCCAACTCGAGTCTTCAGGTTTTTCTGAACTTCTAATGGCATACAACTCACAGTTTGAAGTTCAGCACCTACTTTTTCAGCTTCCTGTTGCCTACTGATTTCTTAGTTACTGAAAAGTCTCCTAACATTATCTGGCAGCAACATCTAGGCATAAGAATAGTCCTGAAAATGATACTTTATGCAAGATTAATGCCACAAGTATAAACAATGAAATTCTAATAAAATATTAAAAGCCATAAAAGATACCATAAATATCAAAATAGAGATGAAATTCTACCTCTGCTTTATTATAAACTCAAGTAAGAACAACTCAGTATTTGTAAATTCATTAGAATAAAAAAAACATTGATTCTGAGTCATCTATCATTTACATAGTGAAAATATATTGTGATATACATAAATGTTATCCCAAAAAGATTTTTATCACCATTCATAATACTTTCATTATCATAAATAAATATATCTTGAGAAAGTTATACCAGAAAACTGAATTAGAGCATCCAAATTCTACTCAAAAGTGAGACCTAGTGTTTTTCCATCCAAACTTTTCATTAATGTGTATATTGCCACAGAATGAACAGATACTGAACTTAGACACTTTTTTTTTTAAGGCACTTGAGGACAATTTCATGCCTCAACATAGTATAGTATTTTGTTACCCCTGATATTTGTTTTATCTCAATACCGACTTTCAATTTCTGTTGCAATTTCTTCTTCTTCCTTGAGAGGAGAAATCACTGCAGCTGTAAGGACAACAGTAATTTTCTTAAGTAACTCAGTTAATTTTTTCAACGTTCTTCAGTCCTTCACAATAGCTGGTAAGTCAAGATTTAGCCAAATATGTGTCAGTAACCTCAGCCAAGATGCCCATAGCCATTTACACAGAAGAGAAACTCCCCTGCTGTATGGAATACCTGTTCCAAAATTAATCAACACCAGAAAAAGCAGTAAAATAATTTCTCAAAGACTACCAAGCAAATACACTAAGGAAGTAAAAAGGACTTGTAAGGTTAATTGCATTACTGCTACACAGTGACACCTGATAAATATGTTTTGGGACAGCTTTCTGACTACAAAAATTCTAAAAGGCAGCTTAAAAAGGAGGTGGAAAAAAAGCACTGTAGATATTCAGTTGGAAGTTGCAGTGCTCAGGAAAGAAAATTTCAAATTCGTCCTTATTTTCTCTGATTTTTAACAAGCATCCTGAAACAGGAAAATTGCATCTATTTTAAAAAGCAGGCCTTTGCCCATGCATTTGGAAAACTTAGGAAGGTTATTTTCCTTTTCTTTTACACTCTGTACGGATCTAGGGCAGTGGTCTCCATTTCCCATCACTCCAGTCTCTCTGGAGACCTCAGAAGACAAAAAACCCTCAGAAGACAAAAGGCTATGTTGAGTAGAAGTCTATGGTAGAAGTTTGAAACCTACAGTCCATTCACTCCCTTCAAATATTTATGTTTTAGCCTTTGAAATGATTTGCAAGATGCCTATTCCGTCTTATAATATTTTTGTTTATAAAAACTAAATGGGAGACCAGACCCTCCAAAGCACCAGTATTTAACACTGATAAATTTCAGTGACCACAAAGATAACATGAGCCAGCATATTTCCAAGTAGGCAAAAATCTAACCCATGACAGGGATCATTTTCAGTTTCCTACAAAGTTTAATTTCCTCAAATAAAACATTCACCCTCTTAGTTGAACAAAGGTTTTTAAAACATACCACAGTTGCATCATTATTTGACTATTTAACTTGTAAGTACAAGCAATGGCTGGCAATGAGAATGACAAGCACTAAGTACACACTACACAAAATATAAAGATAAATTAAAACAGCTTCCCAGCTGTCTGGGAAGCACACAGAAGTCTGAGAAGACTGGAAGCTTCACACTTCCTCATTTATCTTTTAATAGAAAAAATTGACATTAGCTGAAAAAGTATTGATTTTCTGTGCTGTCACCTGTGGGTAACTAAAGATTTTAAATTTATTTTTGCAGCATACCAAGATTGCTTAAAAAGAAAAATTTCAGAGAGATCTGCTTGAATTACTTTCTGGGTCCCACAATACATACAGACATTTATTTCTGTTCAGACTTGTCCTTCTAAATGAGAAACCTGTATTCGGAAGTTGCACCATTACGTTTAAATCTGCTTCAGCATGGTTGAGATGTATAACCCACCTTGACAGAAACACCAACCTAAAGTGCAAAAATATTTCACTTGCTGCCATTAGGAAATGGCACCTTACATTGCTTCTAGGCCTAAGAACTGGTAGGAAAATAACAGATTTTCCTTGGCATGCTTACTTACACTGTAACTATCCAGGCCTTTTGTTCTCCAAGGTTTTTTTCCTTTTATACCCCCTGCCCCTGGCACTACCCCCCAAGGATCTCCTCAGATCCTAAGGACCTCAGGAGAAGCACACAGGCGTGGCAGCTGGAGGGAACAGGCATGGAGCATCACCAGCCTGGCCAAGAGGACGTGCCTGTGTCACCAGGAGGAGCAGTGAGCCTGGACACAGGTCTGGAATTCCAAGAGCAATGAATTAACAGGTGAGGAGTGACCTCTGGAGGGCAGACAGAATGATAAAGAGGGCAAGACCTGTGGAAGATGTCTCAGTGTTGGAAAGCCAGAAGTGATAAACTGGTGCATTTGGATTTTAAAAATTTTGTTTCAAAATAAGTTTGTACTCATTACATTTCTTTATAAGAAACTAAATTTCACGTACAAACAGATTTAGCCAATGTTGGTGGTTTTCTCAGTGTTATATCACACAGCTGTGACACATTTTTCATGGCAAACTACCCAAGAATCAGCCAAGAAAGCAGAACTACGTGTTCCTCAAGATATCTGCAGCCTTAAGAGCAGTTTGTTTCTACTAGTTTTCAAAATGGGAATGCTGCCATAGATGTTGAAGAATAAAATCTCTGAAGCTTCCATATCCCTCAGAAGCATGTTCAGCGTTTCTCAGCACTGAGCACAGTGCCCACTGTGCTCAGACAAAGCAGAACACAAAACAAAACCAGTTTTTTGACTATGTTCATTACCTTTGAACTTATGCAATGGCATCAAAAAAGAAAATTTCTTTGTTATGAGATACTGTCTTTTTTCTAGAGAGAGCTATGAGCCTAATATACATCAATCACAGCCTCAATAGTTCTGGTTTACTGTACATAAAGCCCATTCACCTGATGCTAGCTAGCATACTTGTGTTCCCCTTAGGGGAAATTCACCATGTTTATCAAGTTATTGTTATTACCTACCTGCACTTTACACAGCATTATTCCTTACTCCATCTTTGAAATTATTTTTACTGATTTACTGCAAAAAGACACGCGAAAAAGAATGAAGAAAATGTAGAAGATTCTAAAGTCAATGGATTTATACTTTACAAAATAATTCTGTGTAACTTTAAAATAATTCAAATAGTCAATAATATATAGAACAGTAAAGAGATACAGCACAGGTTTATGACTGGTATTTGACAGCTTTATGCAAAATGATTGAGCTAATGTGCTCACCGAGTTAAGAAGAAAGCATAAAAATCTGAAAACACTGAATAAATCTTTAAAAATGCTGAAGAAAATTGAGGGAGAAATTTAATGATGAATATATCAGAATGCAATTACACCAGAAATACCGTAAGGTTGCAGGGAATAATAGTATCTCCATGCCTTTGCACCACAAGCTGGCAGCCAAGGGCCAGGACAGCTCTGGGCTCGGCAGGCAGCAGGAATCAGAGCTGGAGGCAACAATCTGTCCGTCCATCCATCCATCCATCCATCCATCCATCCATAGCCTGTGCACTGCTCTCATACAGAGTAACATTCCAACTATCAGGATGTGCACGCGTCGGAGAGGACAAGTGGCTATTTGGATCTATAAAGGTCACACAGCTGGGAGAAAAATGAGGCACTCAGGAAGGCACAAAACGTCGGGAGAACTATGAGCAGCGATCTGTTACACAGCCTCTGCAGAACTGGTCTAGGCATCTCAGCTGGAAACCTAAAACCCAAGGGTATTAAGAAAAATATCACAGCTTTAGGAAAGGCCACATGATTACAACACGGCTGTTTTAGCTGAACCTAGTCTTTGTAGATTAATTGTTTTGGCCAAAACACTATGAAAACCCAAAGAAATTGATGAGTAGGAATTAATTCATTTTAGAGGCAAAAAATCTGACACTCTCCTCTTCCTAATGTAGCTCAGAAAATTTAAATTTGATAGACATACACAGCAGCTGTTATGGAAAGGATAGGAGCTAGGAACCCAAGCTGCCATGTCATTGCTACATTTCAGAGCATCTGCAGATCCAACCACAACCTTTGCATCACCAGAAATGGAAATTAAAAAGCATATCATAGATTACTTCTGGAGCTGTTGCTTTCCCTTAAACTCACAGATACTGCACAACCATATGGAGCTATTGGAGAGTCCTGTAAGGGTCTCAGGGTTGGTCAGTTGGGCTAATTCTAACCCTTATTTCTGACTTGGTTTGAGGCCTCCCTCAATAATCCTCAATCCACATCAAAAGAAAGAACAACCATTATTGTATTAATTAGAGACAGAAGCCACTCCTTTTATTAATTGTAAGCTCTGTCACAAAACAGTATTTATGGTGACTGGGCAAGAGGCAGTGTTTGCAGCTACTAGAGAAAATACCTTGTTTGAGTTTTGGGTTTTTTAAAGATTATTTTGCATTGCAAATAATAATTGCACTGCATGTCACTGAATTGCATACTGCAAACTGACCATGGGTTTTGTATGTAGGCTACGCTATCAATTATTAGGAGAACTGAGAAAAGCCTGCTCAGTGGAACAGCATATAATTTACATTTAGCTTTCCACAGCATATTTGCACACCTACACAATATAGGTCACAGTTAAGGAGAGTTAGAGAACTCTTTTTTCCCCCTTCAGTCAGAGAATGCATTATTTTTGCCGATGATTGTGTCACCCAAGAATATTACACCAGGTAGCAACTGTGACCTGCCTATACTTCCTAGAAGTTACACACAGAGTTGTCAGGCACAAGTGAATGTGGAAAGACAACTTGTATTTAATTGACAGGAAGAGGGGGGAAAAGGAGATGGATTTTAGCATTCTTCAACCATTACACAGCAAGAAAAAGAATTTGTCTGGCTACAGACAGACTCATCCTCTGACTGCTCCCCAGCTCTATTTCATATCATTCCTGTCCTCCTGGTTTTGGCAAGCATCTTATGAAGCTTGTTCTCCAGAAACAGAAAAAATTCCAGAAACACAGACATAAACAGAACAGCAACATAATTACTTACCAGAGGGACGTATATGTCATGTTCACACTGGGGTCAGAGGGACTTCACGATGACTCAACACCAACTGCTGCTGTTTCAGATCTCAGCAAGCTGTTTTATGCTGAAGCTTCTTCCTTTTAAGTATCATTTCCACCATTAGCCACCACCTTCTCACCCAGCTGACCCACTCTACTCTGAAGGAAACATTTGTCATTAAACTAACCACTCCAGCTTCCCATTTTCAAAATGAAAATCCCTGTATCTGGTCCATTTCTTGCCATTTCTGTAACTCTACATCAGTGATTCTGCCTTCCCATTTTCCCTAGATCTATCCTTACCAGGTGACAGCACAGCTAACTGGCTCCCTAAATATCAACTTATAAAAGAAAATAAGTTGCTCTCCATCATTTTCCATGAAAATAAATTAATTAAAGAAAGTTTTATCTTGTGGCTAAAATCTCAAAAATCATAATCTAAGAGGATGAGCCATAGTCTCTCCAGGTTAATTTCTCTCCCACTTCTCCTATAACACTGCTATTTCTTTCCAAACAAGGTTGAATTTGATTTTCAAAGGCAGAAGGGAAGAAACAGTTAAATTTTCCTGAAAAAAGATCAAAAGGGTGCCATGCACCCCTGAGTAGGTCAGCTATAAAAATCCTAATAAAGTAGAAGTGGGAGCACGAGTGCACTTGCAGTCCCACTGCAGATGCAGGTTGACTACACACAGGACAGACAGTAAAGGCAGAGATGAAACAGGAAGAAGAATCATCAGCCTGGAAACATTCCTGTAGGATGTTAACAGGAACTTCTCTTGACCCAAATTCCATTTAACATCACCTTATCCATACTGGGTTTGTCACAGGGGAAGAGGTTGGGGTGGCAACAGGAATTGAGAGACACCACTGCATCACATAATCTGAATAAAATAAAGTCGTGTTATATTAAGCAGGATAAGTGTGGCATTTCTATCCCAGCTTGTCTATTCCATGATACACAAAAATCAAGATCCAGGTGACCCTGCCACAGGAGACCCTGAGGAACAGAATGCTCACTCCAGCTGCTCAGGGTGTCCAAGTCCTGACCAATGGCCTGGACCTCACACCAAGTGGCAGAGGAATGTGCATGGCCCTTGTCATGCTCCCCCACACCTGGGGCTACTGCTTTAATTCCTTTCTCATTTGTTTATTATTTAGCCCTTTCTCTTTTAAATTGTCAGCATGAAAGCCTCACCAATTCCACTGCCCATATCTAAGGTCAATTAGCAGTCACCACCAAGGTTTCTGTAACCCTTTAGTCTCCCACCACAAATATTTTACAGGAAGCAGGAAGTTAGGAACTGCTACAGAGCAAAGTCCTTCTATTGCTTTCCATTTCCAGGATTGATCAAGTCAGCTACTGCTGGGCAGATGTAGCCAAGGCCTCCTCTGTCTGAGCAGGTAGGCTTCACTCCATGGCACAGGTTTCACACAGACTCTTCTTTGGGCAACCTGAGCTTGCTAGATTTTCTGCTGAGAAATGTTTCAGTTCATCATCTGAAAAAGTGTATCACATTCCGGGATAATGTTTCTTGAAATTGATCTTTAGGTCATTCTTAGATAAATGTTACCTACTTTGGGTTGACTTGTTTTCATAACAAAGCAATCCCAGATCTGTGCTCTACTGTACTGGTGTAAAGGATCCAATGCATCATTTTAACACCTCTGCATCCTTCACAACCATAATTCACTAATTTAATTGGCAATAACACAGGTTCTAGAAAAGCCTCATACCAAAAGAACAGCATTTGCATTAGAGAGTGGGACTACATTTGATACCACATAGAACTCTGTTAATCCAGACTTTTAAGTAGAGAATCCACCAATGCCTTGGCATCTCTGCTAGAAACATGTAAACCAATAGGGACTAAGCATGATTTTTGTGATTTTCACAAATTTCATGAGAACTGAAAGGTACTGAGGGGTTTATGCAGTTTATAGGCTAGATGCATTTCCATCTCTCAATTTCCACTGAAAAGAAAGGAAAATAAAACTATTTTAGCAGAGTTACGAATGTAAGCAGATCACACTGTGAAAGATCTTAACCAAGACTGCTATCTGCTAAATTCTGAGTAGATTCAACTTACCCACCTTATTCTCAGCATCTCAAAATAAGGAAGAAAAGATACATTGGAATGGGAGGAGGGTCTAAATTCCAAAAATGTGAAATATTTGATTGAGGAACACAGAACCTTTTAAATATGCCAAGGGACTGGACCCTGTGAGAAATACAGATATCATCCTCCAGCAAAAAGACAGCAAGAAAACCACTTTTCACAGAGGGAAATTGGGCTTTTGGTAGAAACCTAATCTTCAAATCTAGCATGACACCTGCTAATTAAAATTCTTGCAATTCTATATTAAACTCACAATCAACTAGAGACTTCTTTTATCTACACCTCAAACTAATGAATCCATTATCTCCTTTAAGAGAAGTGCTCTCAACTAGTACTAAAATATATTCACCTTTAAGGAACTAAAAAAAAAGAAAAGGAAATTATTTAACTCAGTTTCAAAATGCTCTGCTACAATGAGGCATTTCTAAGAATAACTATAAAGCTCTCCTAATTTAACCATATTACAACTGCCATACATTCCAGACCCATCCTCTCACTCTTCAATCTCCAACTAACTCTTTCTTCAAAGCTTCTCTTTTTAAAGTTATAGGTAAAAAGTAATGACAGACAATCTTTTTTGGTTTCTGAGTTGGTGACGGAGGGGCTCACACTGAAACCATTTAAGCAACCATTTAAGTCTGCAGATTTCTCAGAAAGACAAGCTTGGAAATTCACCATCTCCCTACCTGCTGCTACCACCCATAACTGTAAATAGCCCTCAGCACAGACTGACACATTTCACTTGGAACCAGCTTTAAAACTGTCTGGAAATTCCATGGGATTAATATATATATACACACACATACATATACGCACACACATATATACACATATATGTGTGTGTGCCAAAAAAAGAATAATTCTGAGTCTCTTAGCACCATCTATTTTCCACTGTTAACAGAAAATTAACAATTTTCTGGCTTTCACCTACAATGACAAAACAAAATTACAGAATAATTTAGATTGGGAGGACCCTTTAGGCATCACTTGTGCCAAATCCCATTAAAAAAAGGAAAAACAGCAACAAAACCAACCCCGTTTTTTCCTCATTTAACAATTTTCTCTAGTATTTTGGTACTGTTCACTTTCTTTTCTCCCTTAATCTTAACAAGTCTATGCAGCCCAGAAGTTTCCCTAAAAGACACAAGTTTACATGGTCATTTTTGTGGTGTTCTCCCATTTTCCATATTTCACATCTAGCTGTTCTGCCTTTCACTGGTTTATGAGCTGTCAGCACCAAAATGTTCTTCCATCCTTTTTCAAGTCTTTTAAAAGGAACAACCCCAAAAGAGGGACATGCTAGAAACACCATTTACTAGGACATACACAGCACTGCCATTTAAAAAAACCCAAACTTTTAACTGTCTCCATGTCTGTATTCTAACTTACAAGAAATAGCTGAAAGTTGCAGGTTTGTATTTACAGCTCAGAAAACCTTGGTATGGAGATGGTGAAATTAATTACAAACATAACACCACTCATAGCATAAATTCTACTAACAGGGCCTAAGACAACAGCAATGGGATATGGGGTAATGGTTTTAAGCTAAAAGATGGTAGATTCAGACTACGTACAAGGAATAAATTTTTTTATGATGATGGTGACAAAACACTGGAACAGTGAGGTAGTAGATACCCCACCCCTGGAAACAAGCCTGAAGGAAATTCTTGGAGAAATTCCTTTTTGAAGTCTAATTACCCAGAGTTACATTTCCCATGAAAATTATCTACAGAAACCACTGCCTTTTCCCATACCAGGATAGTCAAAAGCTTCAAAACCAGAAAACATTTAGTTTCGAGAAAAAAAAAAAAAAAGAACACCAAACTCCCAGAANATGTCCCTGTTAATTGCAAGAGGTTGGACTAGCAGACCTGTCATGGTTCTTTCCAACCCAAACCATTCTATGACTCTATAACTACATCTTCCTCAATATTTCCTAACATTACAACCAAAGTCAGCTCATGTTCCCTGGCCCCTCATTATATAGCTTTCTTTTCACTAGATTTGCGACAGGTGGAGTTTCCTTTATAAGGCCAAAGCCATATTTTAAATTTGCCAGAAATCCAACATCCCTCAAATGGCCTAAGCATGTTTACTTTTGTGTACTGCACCTGTTGCTGCTTCCTTCAACACCTACAATGTTGATATGGATCAAACACCCACCCCCCC
>VXAX01002640.1:152979-173581 GCA_013399835.1 Leptocoma aspasia
GGTGCGCCCAGCAAAGCCCCGAGTCGGGGTGCCGCCGGCGTGTCGGAGAAACCGGGCAGCGGCGGGGACCGCGTAATGGGCTTCGGTCATGACATCAGGTCTGGAATTAAACGGGAAAGCACGTGCTGTGCTGGAGCGAGAGGGACCTCCGTGCCAGGGGCGGGAGGATGGTGTCAGACAAAGGGGTGCCGCCGACGGACAGGGCTGTCAGCAGCAGCCTAAGCTCATTTCCCCGCTCAGGCTTGGTGACACAAGCAGGACACCCAGCCTTGCACCGTCACCCTCCTGCAGTGGTCACTGCATTAGCTGATCAGTCTTTGTCATCTGATAATGGGAGGTTGTAAAAAACCACATGTACATGCGCCAGAAAACTGCCGTAGAAATAACTCCTCTGATTTAATTTGTATTAGGTTTTTGGGGGTTGTTTTGTTTTGGTAGTTTGATTTTTTGGGGATGGGGAGTTGATCTTTTTCCCCTGTAGATCCTCTATTACAGCTTTTTCAACATCCTTGACAGCTTAAACACACCTTCGGAAAGGGGAAGCTGGACTGTCTTGTATAGAGAGCCCATGGAGTGGAACAGGTCACCCTGCTGTGGAGCAGGCAGGTTGCAGACTCATATGTCTGGTTAGTGACATGCCTCTGGCACCCTGGTCTTTCTGCTTGGGCCTGGTCACTCCCTGTCCCCAGGGCTGGTGCACCTCCTGCCCTCCAGAGATGGCTCTGAGGTCTCTCTTAGCAGACTGTACTTGTACTGTTTACATCCCCTACCTCAGCCCTGCTCTCTGGCTCGTGGTAACAAGATTGGAAATAGATGCTGTCACCCAAGAAAATCAGTTTAAATCCCTGGAGAACTAGATGCCACCGCCAGCAAATTTCAATAAGAGAATGGGGAAAAAGGGCAAATACCTCCGAAAAAAAGTAGATTTAAAGCGTTCTATAAATTATTGAACCTACACAATTCATTAGGCAAAGACAGACTATGTGATGCTGATTTATACTTTCCCTATTTCTCAAACTACCAGTTGCAGATTTGGCAGTATCATTGTGCAACAAAGGATCATTTTGGGCACGCTGGCATACAAAAGCCATAGTCATTTTCCTATTAAAGCAGAGACCTCCAAAGAAGAATCCCCTGACATAGTATTTTTTGTGTAACTTCTCAGATAAGCTTCTTGGGAAAAAAGCTTTATTTTTTGAGCTGAACCTGCAAGTCTCATTTTCAATGTGGTTGAATAAAGCTAGGAAATTCATTAAGTAGCTTTTTTTTTTCTTTCTAGTGTTCAATTTCCAAGAGCTGGAGCAGGAAAAACATTAAGTGGGACTTTGGTGGGTGTCAGAGTAAGTTGTCATATAAAGTCCACAGAAAGATTAAGTACAAAGCTACATACATTATAGAACATATTTAAGGTCAAATTACTAGAGCGCGATGCCTCTCCCCAGTTGAGGTGCAAACGAGGCAATGTGCCAATGTCAATAGTACAGATATTATTTACCAGGAAATGGGGGGGACAGGGGGGTGGGAGAGAGAGGAAAAACAGGAGAAAGGAAGCAGGGGGAGTCAGGAGGGAAGAGAATGACAGAGAGACATCACTGTGATAGAAAGGTATCACCACCCGTGGATCCAGACAGCATCCTGTTACTCCTCTTCTGGTCTTCTCCACTGCGGGGGCGTGAAATGTAGAGTTCAATGGGTTAATGCCTTCAGGTGTCCATGGGAACACCCAAGTATCTCCCCTCCATGCGAAGGGATGTTTTTTGCAACACTGGATCTGTTGCAACATTGTGGATCCTGTGCAGTCCCTTGGTGGATGGCCTCAGAAATGAGTCTGGGGGTGTTTTGGGGGTCTTTGATGGCTTACACATGACAGCTGCCTCTGACATCAGCAAAGTCAAGCCAGTTATGCCCCATCACCAGGGATGCATGTGTGTGAATGTGAACATCCTGTGTGGATGTGACCCGCCCCCAGGAGGGGTGGTGGGAATGTCATAACTGGGCCAGTTGCATGCCAGACAACAACTGGCATGATAAAAACACCATCCCTTCTCTGGAGGGTCTGCTTCTTATCCATCTCAAAGCCCAGCTTGTAGCCTCCAAGGGTGGCTGTTCATTCCCTCTGTCTCATGTGCAGCAGAGGCTTCACCACCACATCCCCAAAACCTCTCCCCATCCATCCCGGCCACGGGGGGAAGATTCAAACCTGAGTCTGTGGCTACAGCTCCTCCTGCCAGACTCAGCCAGAGCTGATGTTCCAGCACAGCTGCTGAGCAGGCTTTCCTTGTGGATACACTCTTCTTCCCCAGCCTTATTTACTTCTCCTTAGGCCTGAGATAATTGAACAATAGTACCACCTTTTTCTTATTTCAAGTTCCCATCAGGTATCTTAACTCACAGTTCAGTTTCCCAGATTTGGGCAGGGTAGGCTTCATGCAGCTTCATGCAGCTTCTTTAGAGAATTTCCCATAATGGGCAAAGTCCTTTGATGACCCTAACAGTGTTTAACACAGTTATGATTTTTAAGTCTCTTACAAACCAGGAATGTAGTCACTTATTTTTCTTCTAAAAGAAATAAGTAACAAGGGAGGGACATAGAGGTGTGTTAAGGTTCATTCAAAAACACCATTGCAGATGCACCATCAGCATCTGTGACATGAAAGAAATTCCAGAAAACTCTATTGTTAATTAGCTCACTTGTTCCTGAACAACTTATCCTTTAATATTCTCTAATGATCTTGATACCAAATTCTTAAGTGGCTATTCTACAGAGTTTTTTTTTCCACTAATTTGCTTATATATACTTAAACCAAAGAGAAATAAACATGTAGAAGGGCAGCTTAAATATTGTTTTAAAGTAACACAGTTATGTTACATAGATGGTGGATGACAAAGTGCCATGTATACGCACAGGTACCCTCATCTTCTAAGGTCTTACATATTATTATTTATAGAACTGATTATATAGAACTGATTCTTACATAACTGTAGTCATTCCCATTCTTCACATCAGGCAGCAGGGAAGTTTACTAAATATAAAATGAAACGTTTGCTTACCAGCCGTATGCTGAAGGTAAGCAGATCTATGGACATTGAAAATATTTACTTACAGAACTTTAAGAAAATACTTTTATTTTCTCCTGTAATAAGCAATATTGTTGTTTCATTGCTGTCATTTATTGTTAGGGGGATGTGTGTTTGGCAAAACATACCGTAAGGCAAGGCATAGGTAAGAGACACATTTTTAATAAAGATTTTTGTAAATTATACCTTGCATTTTTGCAAATTCATTGAATTATGAAAATCTGTAAGAGTACAGTGGTAATAACCAGTGAATGGAAGTGCTTTGAAGGAAAAGCATGAAGTAGAGCACCAAAGAGCATTTAAGAGTGTGTGATAATAAACAAATTAGGCAGAGGGAGACCTTGGGAGGCAGGTTCACAGCAGGCAGAAGCTGTGAAAAGAAAAGGCAGGCACCAGCTGATGGAAACTGGATGTGCCACAGGAGTGAAGAGCCATCTCCAGGAATCAGAAAGCACAGCTGCCATCAGGACCGGGATCCAGTAACCAGAACTACATCCTCTTTTTTTGACAGACACTGACCACCCAACACAGTATTATTTACTTTCCTCTTTGAGTCCTCTTTAGGGCTGAATTGCTTAGAATACTTCCAGATGAGCACTGTTGCACCTAAATAGCCTAAAATTACTTGTGTGAAAACAGTTTCCTGATGATGCAAAATTATTCATGGTAGGCAAAATGAAAACTGACTCTGAGCAGCTGTAGAAAGATCTGACAATAGTGAGCAATAGGACAATGAGATAGTGGCTGAAAGTCTATGTCAATAACCAGGAACTAATGTAAACAGTAATGAAAATAACCCTAAATAAACTTACATAATAATGGGCTATAAATTAGCTTTTATTACTTGGAATCATTGTAAGTAGTTTTCTGCAAACATTGGTTTGCTACACAGCAGTAGTCCAAAAGGCAAACAATGTTAGAAATTGCTCCAAAAGAAGCAGAAAACAAAGTAGGAAAGCTCATTACAAGCCTGCATAAATGTGTTTGCACTTGAGTGCTGTGTGCAGTTCCTTTATATAATGTGAAACTAGAAAATGCATGTATACAACTGAAAAAATATGTGCAGAGGTATGGGAGTGCATCTGTGTGAGGAGATAATTCTAGCTGAAGAGCAGACTGAGAAAGGATTGTCTTTTGATCTATAAAACCCCAATGACACATAGGAGGCTGACAGGAAGCAATCACGTGCTGTTTTTTATCACACAAGACTTTGGGAAGACTCAGTAAATGACCAGGCAGAGGCTGTAAAACAAGAACTGGGAAAAATTTTTTCATATAGTGTTATTAAATCAGAGGGCTTGCTTCTATACTACACTATGAAGCTGAAGAGAGAGGTTTTTAAGCTGGGGTTATACAAATGAATGAAGGACAGCTGTAAGCACAACCATTTCCTTTGCAGCTCCTGCTGAAAAGGTGCCTGCCCACTGCCTCTTAGGAGTTGCCCAAGAAAGGACACTCCATCTGCCCTGTTCTCCCTGACATCAGTTTCTGAGAACTGTAGAGAGCAGGACATCAGATTAAATGGACCTGTACACAGTCCTGTACAACCATTCAAATGGTTTATTCTTTTCTTTCTGCACAGTTAGGTGTGAGAAACCAGAGAAAAGCAGCATCCCTACATATGAAAGCATACTCCTGCTTTCCCCCATCTTCCCTGGAAGTGAAATCAATCTCTTAGTTCTTGATCTTTCCATTTGGGTGTTCTTCCATTCCCCTGAAGCGAATTTGAAAAAACTGTTTTTATCTTCTCAACATTTTGCTCTTCAGTTTCTGTAGTGATAATCCATATGCATTAGTCTATTCATTTCAGTACCATTTTCTACTATCCTTTGTACAAGATTGGGGCACTACATAGCATGAGAACTATAACATAAGATATGCATAGAATATACCAAAGATACTTTCCATAGTCACAGATCATCACAAAAAATAAAATTGAAACTATCTTGGACATCCCTGAAGAAAAAGGAAAATTATATCTTCTCATTGAAGAAACTGGAAAGGGAAGTAGAAACACCCAGAGATGATTTAAAACTGAAATTACAGATAAATATCTTAGATAGATAATCACAATTTACAGGAGTTCTATTTAGAATATCCTTATTAAATGAAAGAAACAAGACAAGCAAACCTGAAATGCAGTTTGTCCAAACTCCAAGAATCTCTGATGACAAACATGATAAATCAGCTGGAGTGGTTCTATCTCACATAAACAAACTCTGTGTGCTTGACAATATGGTCAACTACAGCCACTCAAAGACAATACAAAGTTTGTTTCATACTTGATTTTAGCAGTGGGTGGTAGTCCCACGGCCTCATTTTCAGCACAATGCACAGTTTCTTTACTGTATAGAGTGCAAAAGCAAAGCGGTTTTAAACAACAGAGAAAAAAAATCTCTGGTTGGACATGTTGTAACTACAATCCTTATAACCCTGCTGGCTATTACCAGCCCTCTGCTTTCTATTCTAGACTTAGTTCTTTCAAGCTTCAGTATTTAAAGGACATTTTCTTAGTAACTCCACTAGAATAGCTTTAAAAGGGTCACAGTGGTACAGTTTCCTCTGCACTCCCTGAGAACTACCTAAATATTTTTATTTTTCATTTTTCCAAAGCAACAGAGATTACCCAGCTTCAAAGAATTTCAGAGGGTCTCCAGGATAAAATTCCAAGAAGGCTGTTATATATGGGCATTGAGGCCATTTTTGTATCCTTGGCCTTTAAACAGGCAAAGGGTAAAACTTAGGGATAGCTGTTTATGGATAACCCATGTCTAAAATTCTGGCCATAATTTTAAGTAGCTTAGTTGGTATATTACCACATACAAGAAAGGCAGCAAATTTTAATGTTTATTAAACATTAAAAGCATTATTCTAAGAAGTGAATTCAGAATAGAAGTGAATTTTGTGGACTTGATTAAAATTTAAAAATATCAATGGGTCAAAACATGCACTGCATGTATTCACATATCATTGCCTTTGATTTTGTTTTTCTGATTAAACTTAACTTCACTCCTGCTATCCTTAGCTATAACAGACACATTAGAATGAGGATTTAGTGTGCCCAGCATGAGGATGATCAGCATTCTGATACTTAAAATAACTTTCAGCCATCTTCCAATTTCATTTGTGAAGCTGCTTATAGTTTCAAGTTTAGAAAATATTTCCAGCATATATTTGCATTTTCAATAGTTCTTATGTCCACATACTCTGCTAACATTGCCCTGTATCTTTTAAAATGGCATCTGAAAAATTTACTCCCTAGCACTTTCCAAAGGCAGAACTTGGTCAGAAGAGCTGGAAGAATTCCCAGTGAAACTTCTGTGTACTCCCAAGCCCGGGATTCGTAAACACTTTCTCTAAATATAGAGTAGGGTCTGATCAGCAGTTAACTCTTCAGTCTTAATAAAGACTTGCAGATAGTGTGTATCAGATATTGCATGTTAACATTGGATTTGGGTATCCCACACTTTGTGTTGGACAAAGCTCTGCCTTCCCAAGGTCTGCAGAATTTCAAGAAAAATTCCTAATTAAAGAATTCAGGTGTGGGAGCAGGCAGATGCATACTGTTAAAGTAGATGAAATCAAAGTCTTATATCAATATTTATTTCTTAATTTTTTATAATCATAAAATGATTTCTACTGGACATAATTTAGTGTCATTTGTGAAATCTCTATCTCATTTTCAAAGGTACAAAAGTCTTGTTCAACACCAACAGAAACTATGGCTGATGAACACAGCTGAAATCTAAGTCACTTATAGGTAAGCTAACTTCTACTTGTCAACATTAAAGCATTGATACTACAAAATAACACACCAAAAACCTCAGACAGTTGTGGTCAATTCACTCACCAGCATCAAAAGGAATTATGAGTGACACAGGTTTTTTCTAGTACAGGAACCTAAGGCTCATTCTCACAGCAGACCAAGTGTTTACTTACCAATGAAAGGACCCAGAAAAGCAGCATGCCACTTATCAGCAGTGCAATGCAACAACTGAACAGGGAGTGATGGTATCATATCCAATCAAAAGTGTATTTACACAAACTGTTACTTAGCCAGAGAATAGAACATGAATGTTTTCAGGAAATACACTGAACTCTGAGAGCAATAATGATTTTATTCTAAGTATCTTCTAAAAACCTTTACCAGAATACTAAAAATGACTCCATGTGAGTCACTTAATAGCCTGATTCAGCAGTGACTAAAAGGGAGACACCTGAACACCAAACTTCTACAGTGTCTTGAACCCTTAGAAATGGAAGTGGGAAAAAGGTTTTTTGAGCTCCAGCCCAATTCTCTTCAGTTGCAGACCTGACTGAACAAGTTGGCAAGGGAGCTCCAGAGCCCAAAGCAAGACTGCATGCAGGGCACTGACCTTCCATGCCCAGGGAGTGCAGTAGCCCACTATTCCCAGAGACTGTAGTAATAAAAACAAGACTGAGAACAACTAGAAAATGGCACTATTCTAATTGGTAACATCACTTAGAGCTGTAAAGGGTATCTTCCAACCCTCTGTGTGTGTTGAATGCTCCCTCAAGCAACCATTCCAACATTGTTCTTTCTTCCCATCTTGGATGGCCAAACACCACCACCAGTTACTTAATTTTTGAGTGTTTACCCTCCTAGGGATGCTTATATCCCCTAAAGACACAGGCATCTACCCCACTGAAGTGGGAATCTTGGCACAGGAGACTCATCAAGAGGCCAATTCTACCACACAAATGGGAAGTTGGGTTTTTTTCAGCTGCATGTACAGGGATTCTCAGCATTTCACCTGACACTGTGCAGATCCACCACACCACCCAGGTTCTGCAGCATGTGTCAGACCCTCTGTACGAGCGTGGTCTCTCTCCATGTTCACAGAACAGGACTGATGCTTCGTGAAAATACTGGAATCACTGCACACATTGACTTACAGTTAAGGATGCAAAGGTGTTGCCTGAGTTCTGGAGTTTGGGATTTATGGCAACCTGGTCAGAATTATTTTCCCTGTGCAAATACAGAAAATTCCCAAATGCTACTTGAAATTTACCATGAAGGATGGGAAAAAAACACAAACCAAACCAAACCCAGACCAACCAAATAAACAAACAGAAAACCCAAACTAGAATTTTTTTTCAGGGGAACACAAGAGAAATGGTAACCCTCCTTACAACCAGCCTTTGGGCTAGAGTCAGAGACAGGATCCAATTCTTCAGGCTCAACCATATCTGTTTTTTCACTAATTTCTAACAGCTACACCAAATTAAGCAGGAATTTTAAAGCCTGGTTAACCATGCAGCCCTTATTCAGTTCTGTTCCTTGTGCTGAATTAAACAGCTGCACTTGGGGAAAAGAGCTGCTGGTGAGTCATCAAGGACTGCTTTTTCACAGGTACTACTGGAATGGAGAAAAAGAAAAATTGGAGTTTTTTTTAAATACATGGTTTGTTACTTTGAATTTAAACTTCTGAACCAATTGATGAAGGGACCATATGGGAGATGCTGGGAAGCAGGAAGCACCCAAGGGCATGTTTCTCCTCCAGAGGGCATACAACTAGAATTCCTCAATTTTATCTGTATATTGTATTTTAATAACCAGGACATGTCAATTCAACAAGTAGTATACAGGAATACATGGAAAGGTAATGGCATTTGAAAATTATCTGTGCACGTACTTATGTGAACTATGTTCATTTACTTTCCATCATGCCAAAATAGTCTTGATCCTGCTGAAAACTTGACTTGTCCAACTCTTACTTGAATGTATGCATTGAAAGCTTCTGGAAAAAACAAACAAACCAACCACCCCTATCCCTCAAAACTAACAAAACCAAACCCACACCCCTAGACTCCACAGTTTCCCTGCAGTTATAGCCAAAAGACCTCACGATAAGAAAGCATAAATACATAAAGTTTTGGTAGTCTGACAGAGTCAAATGTTCCTTTCACTAAACAGTATAATGAACAATTTTGGCCCAAAGCAACAAATTAATGTACTTTGAATTATTTTCTTGATTACAGCAATTTTCTTAAATCTAGATTAATACTGTCATGTCTGCTAGCATTGTTAAAGTTACTTCATTTTCTTTGAATTTACTGCTGTACTTCACTTTTCAATGCAATTTGGATCATGAGAGATGTCTTCTATTTTAACAGAATCTGAATCAGTATCAATTAACCAGTCAAGTCAGAAAATGCTGGCTCCTTTATTTCCTCCATCATTGTAATTTCCATCTTATAGGAAGGATTCAGGTAAAAACAAGAACTATTTCTGTAATACAAGGTTATATACTATTACAAGAACAACCACCGGTTTACAGTTTTTAATGCCTACATAATTTTCAAAGCTGCATGTCTGCATATTCAGAAAGAAAAAGGATCATAGAGAAATCAACTAAGTAACAATTAACAAAAAAAAAGTTGTCACTGAAAAAGCTGTCACTGTCCACAGGAACCATGTCTAGTCACGTTTTCAGTCAGTCAGTCAGCTAGCTGAAGGTCATGTCATTACTTAGTTTCTGTAGAAAAAACACAAGTACAAAAATAGTATCAAAAAGCAACATACCTATTTTTATTTTAAAGTATATATTATAAAATATAATCATTACAATAGCATATAAATAAGGCTTTAAAAAAGTATCTTTAGAAGAATAATATTAAAGTTTTAAGCATGCTTCTCTAACTTTTAAAGAAGCGCCTTTTTCTCTGAGCAGTGTATAAAAGCCAGCATTTTTTCTGCAGTATACTGTTGATACAAAATACAGATTTTTTTTCAATGCATATCACAACTATGATACAATTACTTTTTAAAAACATTTCTGCAGAGCAGTAAATCATTAAAATATATACATATTAACATCAGGATTTTAATAAAGGTTTAAGTCAAAAAAATGAATGCAAACGGAATCAGTGACCCAGGACTTCTGGACAAGAATAACCAAAGACAAAAATAACAAAGTATTTTATGACACAATAAATGTTTTTCTTCAACTTAGTAACTAAATAACTATTTAAAGCAGCCAAGTTTTTTCAGTTTTTGCAATGGATCCATTTGCTGTGGGTTGAAGTCAATCAGCAATGAGTACCAAAAGCCACAGAACTCAGCTCCACACAGCTGTGTCTGGCATGTCTAACATAATGCTAGTTAGAAACTCTGCTTTCTAAGGACTATTTGAAAGCTTTATGAAAAACATTTTGGGTGGGTTTGGGGCTTTTGTTTTGTTTGCTTGTGAGTCTCTTGTTTAGTAGTTTGGGGGGGGGGAGGGTTTTCCAAGGGTGGGGGTGGTATTTAAATAGAACTAGTAGGTAGCAACAAAGAGATTAATTGGAATGCCACAATGCATTCTTCTGACAGATAGCAAATTCTTTCCTTCCTCTTCTATTTTTGAATGACACAGTGTGTAACTGGCATCAGACACTGCAGTAAGCTTTTCACAAAATACTCCAAATAACACAAAGCCCTGAGTGGAGAGCACAAGCTGGTCAACAGCAAGATTTTTAAGATAGGTCTGCTTTTAGCAACTGCCTAGAAGTAGACACTGTAGTTGTCTTCTCAAGCCTACACTGATTTAAAGCAAGGTATTTTATTTAATTATCCCATTGAATGGCATTCATTTTCATATAAATTCTAGAATTCACAGATCTTAAAATGAATTTTCATCAGAAAACCTTGTATAGAAAAGACTATTTCAGAAATATTTCAGTCACCTTGTTAGAGACGAAAGGCAAGCAGTACAACAGGACTTTAGAAAGGATTTTTTTATTAACAGGCAATGATTTCCTTAAGTGAAAACTCATAGAAGTTTTAGCTAGGAAGGTTATTTCCTACAGCTAATACTCAAAATGAAAAAAGTTAGTATTCTCACATCTTCAAAAACCCCACAACTATTATTTCAGAGGTAGGAAGAATTGCATCTCTTTTCACATGCACAATTTAACACTTTAATTAAAAGCAAAATATAAGCCTCCAAATTACTGTGAATTTTGTCAGTCAGTCCAGTGCAAAGTCAGGCAGTGGGAAAATCACTTACATGAGCAAGCCCTTTTGAAAGGCAATCTTTCCTTTTAGGTACCACTTCATTTGAATTTGAGAAACCAACTAAAGGACAAATTAACAAGTAATTCTGTCTGTCTATCCTGAAAAGAGATAGATGCCAAGACAACCTGCTAAGAAACTTGGAATCAGGAACCCAGTGCACAGAAAAAGTGGGGATAAATAATTTTTCTATTTTTGGATGCATGTTGTATTTACACTTCTGCAGTAAAAAGTGCACAAGGCAGACCTGGTATTATATTACCCTTCACATCACAGTTATTCCTGCAGGGACACAGAGGCTAGGCTTTTATTGCTGAAAGCAAAAGTCACATTAAAAACAAACAAAACATTGTAAAAAGATAAGACCATGGGTACAAGTTACTTAAAATTGCATTCACCAAAGCTGCTGATTAAAAAAAAAACTTTCAATTTAGTTTTAGCTATAATTCCATGCAGAAAAAGAATGCCCAGAGATCCAACTTATTAAAACAGAAGTTGTGTATAAAAACTAAGGCCACATTTAGTATCTGCTGCTTATCAAAGGAGCAGAAGAAAAGAAGAAAAAGAACACTTTGGGCAAAAGCTTTTTTTGATCTTTGCAACTCTGGGGCCACAAAGAACATCTATACAAAGCAAGGTACAAAGAGTGAAGCTTAGAGGGAAAATACTGATGGCAAAGACAGTCATGTGATATTTTCTGAATTAGTTAAATCAAAACTTCATGTCCCCTAGGAAGACAGTATGGTACTGGAAATATCTGGAAGCTATAGTAATATTTGAGAGTTATTTTGTAGAAAAGAGGGCTTAGACTTTTCTCCCCCAACTATATTCTCCTTTGGCAATAGTCCTAATGTTGAAAAAAATAAAAATAATTTTAAAATGTGATGAAATTCAATATAATTTGAAGCAAAGCAATGTTTTTAAAGAAAATTGAATTTTGGTCCCTGAAGGCAGTAAGATACAAAACACCTCTAGGAGTTCAGCCAGCTTTCACAGGCCATAAGTATAAAATTAAATAAAGTTCTCAAACTAATGATCTCAAACCCGTATCTCAATTCCTTCACCACAGGCTCTGCTATATTTTCTCTTCTATCACATATTTCAGCAACACCTGACTTCTGAGAACACAGATGACCCAAATATACCAAACCTTTGGTTTCACCTGACAATCTTACCTGTCCCCCCCTCATCCTTTTTTTTTATTTACCCTGTCACTCCTCTGCCCTTCAAGGGCTCAACTTTTAATCTTTAACCAATGCCACTGAGGGCATGTGATTGTAATGAAAAAAAAGACACACACAAGCTTACGTCTGTTTCACTGTTTATTTTTGCATACTCTTTTCAATGTGAACTGATGCTCCCAAATACAAAAGTGATATTTCTATGAACATCCAGATTGATTTTTATCAACTGGTTCATTTCTTTTCAAGAATTAAAAAAATAGATTTCTATAAAATAAAGTGCACGTGTGTACATATAAGCATACACACACTCCTATATATGTATGTATGTGTATACACACACAGATATAGCAAAAATTCTATTTCAGTTTGCTAGCTAAGAAGAGATTTAGAGTCTATCATTGTATGTTTGCATCTAACTTTAAGATCTTTGCCTGTCACTGTTTCAGGTAGCTGGACTTCAGGGTAAGTAAGAGCTCTGCTGGGTGGGGGTACTCACCTGCTCAGTAAGTCCTCTGCCGCTTGTTGGGCTCCTCCGAGGGCGAGTCTGCCAGCCTCACCTTCAGCCTCACACCATTCACAATCTTGCCATGTAATGCAGTTATGGCCTCGCTGGCACTTGCTCTGTCTGCAAATTTTGCATAGCCCACATTTTTTCCAGCCACGAGATAAACACTTATCAATTGTCCAAAGCGACTGGGGGCGGGGGGAAAAAAAGAAAAGGTGACTTATAGATCTTCCTGCAACATTTCCAATCTGAAGCACATATGATTTGTTAACTGCAAAAACCAGTATTTTTGTATTGGTGCTCCCAATTTGCATATTCCCTTCTTTTAAATTATGGGTAGAAGTACAAATGACCACCAAAAGTTCACAGATGTCTTCTATGAAATATTATGATAGAACCACAAATATCAGTGATTTCTCTTATTTAAAAGAATATGTAAAGCTGATCAATACTACAGTCCCCAAACACTAAATGGCACTCAAAACACCCCACAAAAAAAAAAAAAAAAAAGGAAAACCCCCAAAGCCACCAAAAGACATACACACCCAAGCCAGCAGGTAATTTAGAAGCTAAATCTGCATCTCACTTAAAGGAACTTGCTCATTTGTGATTTGTCTTGGAAAATGTTTCACTGAAATCACTCAGAAAGCAAGCACTGCAGCTTCAGGGAAAAACAGAGATTTCCAAGTACTCAGGAGATTCTTAGACAGATCCTTAAACATTTTTTAAGAATAGTCTGCTTGCTTCTTACTGAAGTTATACTGAAGTGTCAACATTCAGGTCCATAGCCTTTTCCTCCTCCAAAATCTGATTAAGAAAATCCACTATATCAAATCGATACAATTTTGAATTTCACGCAAAATGTTTTCCTCTCCTGGTGCTTTTAAAATATTTTGTCTTTCCAAAGATTTATTGCAAATTCAAGCTATTAGAAAAAGGAAATGTGTCTTTTTTCAAGAGTATACTACAAATTAATAATATAAAATACTGGAGAACTGCTAATTACAGATTTTTTTAACGATGGCAGAAATTGTCTCAAGTCTTTGCTCCATACAGGGAGATAGAAAGAACAGTTGAAATAGTGTTAGTAGGATGCAAACCATTATAATGTATCAGAAAAAAAACAACACCCCACACTTGTTCCCCCTAGGTTACTGTGGAAATTTATCAAAATAGTTAAATGCCTTACAAAAATAAGTAAAAGAAAGTGCAATACTAATTGGAAAATAGTAACTGGAAGTACTACATGTTTTGGTTAAAAATCTACATTAGAAGACTTGACATTTTACTTCAGATTAAGTTAATTGATAATAAAGCTGCTATACTGATGACACTGCATCTATGCTTCAATGTGAACCCCATTACACACTTGTTTCAAACAGTAACTGTTACTTACTGCTCACTTACAGCTTAATAGTCACTGTGCACTGCCTTTTCTGGAAAAGAGTTTTCAAGCCCTTGTTTTTATTTTTAATATTTACTTTCAATATCTCATAGCTTGTTTCCTTTCTGTTAGGGAACACTTAATTATAAATAGAGTCTTACCAGAACACATCCTCCAGTACATTTACAGGTAAAGGATGGGGATGAAAAAGTATGAAAAGCCTTTCCTTCACAGAAGTGTCAGGTGGAACTTTTTTTTTGGGTGGTGGAAGTATGGCATCTGTTTGGGGCTGCAGCAACTGTGCTGCAGAAGTTGCTCCAAATGCTTGCTGAAATAAGGGAAAAAAATGCAAGTATAAGTTAACTGGTGGTGGGGGGGCAGAGGAAGTAACTACCTTTCTTACCATTTTTGTTCCATCACAGGACATAAATAGGCCCTGTGAGTTCTAATCTTCATTACTTTATTTACTTCAGTTATTTCATTAAATTGGACAATAAATTCAAGTAAGGTCAGACACAGGGAATATTTTATTTCAGGGTATAAAAATGCACCAACCAACCAGAGGTACATCTTAAAAATGCAAGCACATGAAACAGTTTGCAGAAGCAAGTGAGCAGTGTTCTTTATTGGCATATGTGAAGTTTCTTACAACGATTCAGAAGAATACCAACACCATCCATGATCTGAACTTACAGGAGGTGTCCTGTACTGCTGAACCATGGCGCTGCCACCGCGCAACGCTGACGACACCTGCGCTGTCACCAGCTGTGTGGCCATTTTCCTGATAAGGCTGCAAGCAGAAGTCATATTAAACTACTTAAAAAAAAAGAGCTAAGTTACATTAATCTTCAATTTAGCAAGAAAAAGTAAGTTTTAATACACATCAGAGTATCTCTAGAAATCTGTAATGTCATGTAGATAACGAAAATCAAGACAGGCTTTTGTGACAGCCTATGGAGAGAACTGAAAGCCTGCACGCTAGCTGCAGCTCACTGACAACATTCATTCATTACCACTTGTAGATACACAAAACTCCCTCTGGATTTTTCAACACTCTAGGGGGAAAAAAGATTAAATTATCTCTACAAGAGCCCATTACATTTTGTGAGGGATGCCTAAAAAGCAAAAAGGGACAAAAATATTTCACCTGTTTTGGTAAAAAACACAGAAATTCAGTTCAGAAATCAAAATATTACCACAGAAAGTTTACTTCCGGCTCTCATTTTCCAGTGATTTTTCTTTGTTCTGTTGCAGAGTAAGAAAAACCAATTGCTCTTTTTGCATAGATACACAGCCTGTGTTGTAAGATCATATAGGAATTATTGAAGAATGAAAGTTGCAATAAACGTTGGTTTTAGTTCAGACCAGCCACACACTTCTGAAGCGAATCTCTTCACTATCCCTCCTTACTGTTTTCATCTCCCAGAACAGGTCTGACATGAACTAGACTCCTTTAGGATGAAACTAAGGCAAAACACTCACTGCAGGAGAGTACTTAACCTGCTCCAACTTGTACTGGGCATTCAAAACACAGGAAGAAGTCAGAGATGGTCAAACACCTGAGAATTCCCCATACTGTGCCAATATCAGATTCTCAGCACCTCAAAGTTCTACTCTACATATGTGCTTCACAAAACTACTGCTTGCAGTACTGCAAACAGAACCAAGAGATGAAGTACATAAATCTGTTCATAAACTTCATCAAAAATACATTCCAGCCTTGTTACATGTTACAGATACATTGACAGATTGTTGCCAAAGCCTAGATTTTTCCATAGCATCTTAAGAATATGTATTTTAATCTGTTCTTTATCTACCAAGACTATCAAGTTTCAAAAGGCTTATTCAAAACCATTCAAAAAGAAAACTCCAAACAAAACAGTTTCAGAAAATACTATCAGCAAGTATGGCACAAGCCCACAGCGATACTGACATTACACCTTGTGTTAAAAATGTGTTTATTTTATATTTTGCTCTCCAGAACATAACTTACAACTTTGTAAGTTGCACTTACTCTGAGCTATCATTCCCATCTTCTAGGAAAATGACAGTTAGTCGATTTCCAGGAGGATACTCAAACCCGTGTAGTTTGTACTTGGCATATATAGCTGAGGCAGCAGTGCTGTACTGAATGACAGCGTACCCTGCAAGCACAGTGCACACAGTGTCAGCAGGAAACTGGTAAATCCTCAGAACTACACTCATATAAGCAATATATTTAAACTGCACATCAGTCATGGATGACACAAAATTCTTAAGTCTTTTTAGCACACATAATTAATACTTCATCACTATTATTTGTGAAGGAAGCTTCAGTGAAATTTACTAGTGCCAGATGAGCTGTATTTATGCTAGCTTGAAAAGCTGGCAGTAAAACCACACAAGTGAAAACATGTCTTCCTCACTACTCCAGAACTAGTAATAAAAGGATACATAATTTTATTTTAAAATGCAACTTTCCCATCAACAGCAAACTTTAAGAACTGTGAAGTTAAAATGTAATTTTTTGAATCATTTACATTCAAGTTTTGTGGAGAAGAGACCATTTCCATATTTGTCTCAGCAGCAGTAAAACAAGACTGAAACCAAACAATTTTTCAAAAGAAAACATGATCCATTTTGGAATTATTTAATCCCCATTTACCCATGTCAACTTCTACACACACATATATTTCAGAATGAAAAATTCCAAAGATCTGTTTAGAGAACATTTTACTTTAATGTCTAATAATTTCTGAAACTTCTTCATTTATTCTGCCTCAAACTATTAATTTGACCAAAACTTACCACGACTTTGATTCCATCCTTCTTGAGTTTTATTATTTGAAAGTAAAGGTGTAAGCCCTTAAGGGCTATGTGTAAACAAGGGTTCAAACAAAACCGAATTTCTGGGTGTATGCAGTGATAGCACCAGCCACCGCTTGTTTCCAACAAGTGTACTGTATTTTGCAGTACAAATTCCTTGAAGTACAATTACAAGGGATTCCCTTCAGAGAAAAAAGACAAAAACCTTTTGTACTTTCACTTACCACTATTGGTATGAGGGTCTCGCTGAACATCACAATATTCCAGACCTGGAACTAAATCAAAGAGGGCAAACAGCTGCTCCTGAATAAAGGGGAGCCGAGATACCACCGACAGCCGTTTGGAGACTGGTTCTTGAATTCGGGTCTCAGCTTTTTCAAAGCTACAAAATTCTGGCTGCATACCTCAAGAATCAACAAAATAATTTGAGTCATCATACTTGCATGTCTTCATTTCATGCATATGTTACATTCGACTTTTAAAAGTAATCCAAGCCAATTATATACTTTACTTTATACACAATTATATATATATATAAAGGTCACATGTTGATTTCACCAGTGCAGGTCACAAAATAATTGGCCAAGCAGAGCAAAGCAAGCCATAAAAGTAGAGAGATGACATGCCTGGCTAGTTTCTAACTCCATTATGCAATCTACTATTTAAGTGTTGACCTAAGCCTCCACCAGCTTCCCTTCCCCCAAACCACATTATGACTTAGTGACCATACTGGAGACTACAAATCATTTTTAGTGTAAAAACTGTGACTTACAAAATGGAAGTGTATTTCCTCTTAGTTCTGGCCTCATGTTATTACTGTAATAATCATGTTCAAAAGACTCAGATGACTTGTTTTTAGGTTCAGCCAAAATGGCCCTGTAGCCTGAAAGACACAACCACACACATCAGCACATCTCAGCTCCTGACCAGGCCCACATTGTCCAAGTTCCATATTTAGAAACATACTATTCAGAAAACCCAGTAAGTACTGGCTTTGGAATAACTAAATTATAACTCTTGAAGTCTGCCTAAATAATTTTGTGAAAGTTAACAGCTTTCAAATGGAATTATTCCTACTCACAAGTTAAGCATGACAGAAGCTAATTGCCATGAGAGTGACTGAGCACTGGCACAGGTTGCCCAGAAAGGCTATGGGGTCTCCACGCATAGGGATATTCAAAAGTCACCTGGACATGATCCTGAGCCACCAGTACCCTGGTTGAGCCTGCTTGAGCCAAGTGGTTGAGCAAGATGACCTCCAGAGGTCCCTTCCAACTTCAAAGGGACACCTTCCACTACACCAGGTTGCTCAGAGCCCTATCCAACTGGCCTGGAACACTTCCAGGGATGGGACATCCACAACTTCTGTGGGCAACCTGTTCCAGTACCTCACCAACTGGCTGGTAACAAATAAGGCATACAAAGTCTTTCACTCTGTAACAGATAAATCATGACACTAAACAAAAGCAAGCACTCTTCCCCCCCAGTTTCAGTTAGTTGTGAAACTAACTGAATGTGAAAAAACATGAATTTGTTCTTAAATAAATGTGATCACAACAGAGTCCCTATGTATCATCCCTATATATCTTATATAACAATTAATTTTATATCAAATACATTTGATTAAAACTGCCTATTTGCAAGGACAAATTAAAATATTTTCCTGTGTATGAAGCCTACACTACAGACAAATAAAAATGGATAAAAGAAAACTCTGTGTCCATTTCCAAACTCTTCTCACTGATCCTACTTGCAGTTTGGTCCTGAAGAAACACAATCAGGTGATTGTTCTCACTGGATGTTAACAATAGTATTATTTAATTGCAATTGAACTTTGCCTCAACATGTTTCTGCATCATGAATAATTTACCTGCAAACAAAACTAAAACTTAAAGGTATATTATGATGATACACACTTATTGCAAAAGAACCCTTAAAGAATTCACTCGGATTCTTACTTCGATCACACTCTTCAATTGCTCGGGCAGCTTGCGATGGTTTCAGGTACCTGACATAGCCCAAACCTTTACTTTCTCCAGTAGTCTTGTTCTTAATGATGCTGCAATATTCAATGTCTCCGTACATCTAGAACGATTAAAAAACATATTAATTTCCAATATTTGAAAACCATGAGAAGTTCCATGTGCTAAGCCCTTCTAATAAATTTAGAAAAAAGCATTTTAAAATAACAACAAACAGCGAATCAGAACCTTAAACTTCTCTCGCAGATCCTCCTCCGTGTAGGTTTTTGGTATCATAACAAAGATTCGTGTAAGCTCCTCATCTTCAAGATCTCGGTGGCTTCCAGAAGCTCTTGACTGTGCAATAAACACCTAACAAAATAATTACACAGACACTAATTATTGGCAAAAAGGTCTAAGACACATATCAACAAGCAAGTGAAATAGTTTAACTGTCTTTGTATTCATTGTTCACATAAGCTGGCCTCTTAGCATGGAGAGAAAAGAACATCTGTGACTACCTGTGATAAAAGACCTACAAATATAATATATCCCAGACAGTTTCCTAAACAGGACAGGGACCAGAGAAGTTCCTTACTGGGGATAATGAGGAATGGTGAGAAATACCACTGCTGAGTCAGCAGCACTGTCAATATCACCAGTGACATGGGAGGTAGGAAGGAATGCATTATTGTAACAGGCCTAGTACAGCAGCACTAGAAACAAATAAGCAAGCAAGCAAACAAGAAAGCCTAGCAGCTTAATAAAACTGTGGCGCTGCAGTTCACTGCTCAGTTGGGCCAAAATTTACAGGTCTACTGCTCTATGAAGGATCATAACTTCTCGTATCTGTTACTCTTAAAATATTTTTTAGTGATTGAAATAAATTTCATCTCAGAAGTGCACACCAGAAGACAACCAAGAAAAAAAACCCAAGTAAATCACAAAAAAAAAACAAAAAAAAAAACCCAAAAAAAAAAAAAAAAAAAAAAAAAAAAAAAAAGAAGAAACAAAACCAAAACAAGCAAGTAAGAAAGGCACAACTTTCAAAGCAAGCCTGTTATGCAAAAGTAGCAACTGATTTCATGGAGCTCTTAATTTATTTTTCTCATAGCCATGCAAGGGCATGAGGAACACAGATCTTTTGGCTTCTGATGCCAAGTTCTTCAGAAAAGATTTCACTGACTCAATTGTATTGTCAAGTGAAACACATCGCCTCTTCTTTCACTCTTCACACTCATTCATACTTTCTTAGTACTTGGTGAATAGGAAAGCAAATCAGGAAGCTGAAGCTGACAGAACAGTTCCAGAGATTAAAAAAAAAAACAGTTTTGAAAAGGGTTCACAAGCTACATACTAGCAAAGCCAGTCCTATTTATTCGCAACTACCTTGCTTACAACACTTAATATACACAAAAGAATCTTAGTCACGAACACCCCCTCGCTTCCGGGTGCGGCATTTTCCGCAGGCCTGCTCCAGCTCAGGCCACCGCGGGATCCCGGGGAGCGGACGGGCCCCGCCGCCCCCCCGAGAGCGGCGGCTGGATGTGCCCGGGAGGGGCCGGGGCTGCCCCGGCAGCGCGCCCAGGCAAGGCCGGCGAGGCGGCCGCTGCCCCGGGCCTGCGCTCCGGCCGCGGCTCCCGCTGGGCCCGGCCCGGCCCGCCCTCC